>VYZX01026628.1:449297-466527 GCA_013401335.1 Brachypteracias leptosomus
CCGCGACAGCCGCGCGGGGGCTGCGGGGAGGGCGGGGCTGGGCTGGGCAGGGCAGCCCCGGGGCGGGCGGGCGGGCGGGCCAGGCCCGGGCGGTTCGCGGCAGTCTGGGAGCAGCCGGGCCTTAAGGGGCTCTGGAAAACTGCAGGTTTGCAAGATGCAGGAAAAAACCCCCTTATAAAAATGATGTTTTTATTATATGTGTGGTATTTTCTGCCCTGCTTCCTATGAGCAGCCGAGGCCCGTGCCCGCTGTCGGTCGGCACTGTGATGCTTTTTCCATGGGCTGTAATTTGGAAGCTGTCATGGAGCCACCGGGTTTCTCCGGGGCTGTTAATTAGGACTGACCTTCACCGGGCGAGTTGTCAAAACAAAGGAAGTAACTGGAGAACTTTAAGGAGCTTTTTCAGGCCATGTGGAGCCCATACTTGGTGTTTATGCAACACATAATACTCCTGTCCTTGCATACTTAGGCAGGGATTAACTGTGACAAGAATGAAACCTGTTTGAAGTGCTGGCAATTTCCTATTAACTCCAGTCCTGTAATCTCCAGGGCTCTGTTGCCTCAGTCCCCTCTGTTTCTCAAGCTGCTGCCTCCATAGGATAAACTCACAATCTGACTGCACCACTTGGCTTTTCAGTGACTTGTCATTTCTCGAAATTATTTTGTCTCAATCCATTTTTTCCCTTCCAAAAGCTGATCCTGGGAACAACATTTCTTACTGCGTATTCATAAGCTGCCCCTGTCCCTGTTCCAGGTAACTCGCTTTATATTTCATCAGAAATATCCTTGAGAAATTCTTTCCTCTTTGTTTAGCTGTCTCAGTGTTAATTGCTTTGTTGAAAAAAATAATACATTAAATGTTTAATATATTTATATGTAAAAATATCTTTTAAAATGGTTCCATAACCAGGGGGGAAAAAACATTTTTAAAAGTGTTACAGCTGATACTGTAATTTTAAAGTCTCTTGAAAACGTGGCATCATAACAGTGTGTAAAGATGTACTCTTTATTTACAGTTAAAGGAATATTTTTAAGGTTGCAGTGTTTCCACAGAGATAATTATGAATTATAGACCAGTTTAAATTGGAGAGTAGCTGTTTAAGAGTGACGCCCCTAATTCCATAACTTCCGTTAGTGGGCTCTGCCTTGGCATTTGGCTTTGGCTTCACCCTCAATATATCCCACTTCCTAATACTTCTCATACCAGCCTCTCAGATTCCCAGTTCCCACCCACCTGTCCCCTGGTTGTCATCCCCATGACCCCATGCAGACCATGCAGTGAGCCTCCAGTCCTGTGAAGTACTGGGTTGAATCAGTGGAAGCTTTGCTGACTTTTGAGTGCTCACAGGGCTTGAGTTGGTGAAGCTTTCCCAGCTCAATCAGGTGCTTTTCCTTTAGTGCCTGTGGGTGTAGAACACCCAGATTTTAAACTTTTTTTCCAGGTCCTAAATAAGCTTTTAGCTGAACCCTGTAAGAAAAAGCTTAGTTACCAGTCTTACAGATAAAGGTAATTTTGCTGTGATATCAGTAAGATAATGCAGTATAACTATCTTTTAGGTGCTGGGCTGTGTTGGGCAGGAGCATCTTTGTCCCCACTGATGATTTCCCCTTCTCCTTCTCTTCCCTTCAGCCATGGCAGCCTCCAGCAGCAGCAGCAGCGAGGAGGAGCGCAGCCTCCGGGAGTGCGAGCTGTACGTCCAGAAACACAACATCCAGCAGCTCCTGAAGGACTGCATTGTACAGCTGTGCACAGTGAGGCCTGAGAGACCCATGGGATTCCTCAGAGAGTACTTTGAGAGGCTGGAGAAGGTAAAAATACATCATGGGAGGGAAGGAGAGAGGAACAACCTAGATTTACGTTGTCTCTTTGCGATTGAGAGGCTGAGCTTCGGATTTGTTTGGTGTTTTTATTGGCTGTTGGTGTTTGTGTTGTCTGTTTGGAGTCAGAGATGATGCTGTTGGAAAACAAATCCTGCTTTCTAGTAGTTTATACCAGTTGATGATGATGTAAAAGCACCTCTGTCATAAGCCCACAAGGAGACTTACCCTCCTGGGACGCTGTAATCCCCATCTAATGCTCTCTTGCAGAAGCTACTAGAGAGTGCACATGGTGGTGTCTGTGGTTAGATGATAACTGGTGTTTGGCCTTGGTTAGGCACTGCCAATAGGTGTTTGGTCTCTCATTTTGGGACAAATGGTTTACAAGAGATCAAGTACAACACAAAGTAGTTGGCCAGTGGTAGTTACCCAGGCCTAGCTGGAGTCAAACAGCAGGATTTGCATCCCAAATCTCCAGGAGAACAAGCCTGGTCCTGTCTTCTGGGAGTTCAGTGCTGCTGTTTGGCTTTGTTGTTCCTCTTGTGTTTGTCCTCAAGCACTCTTTGGTGTTTTTGGTGGTGTTACTGTTGTTGGAAGCATTCTGGGATCTCAGGAATGGAGAGTGTTCTGTCATCTCAGTGCTGTATTTGAAACAGTGACTTCACATCCTTTTGAACTGCTCATTTTATATATTAACAGATGGGAAAAGGAGCTGCTGTGAAAGTAGGAGGTTTTAAAGGCTAGTGCAGAGCAGAGGTTTGATACAGCTCAATTCAGAATACACAGCTAGTAAATAATGGAGCTGTGACCTTGGACAGCAGACATCTCCAGGTGCTGCTTTCAGGACTTGGTATATATGGGAGTTATATCTTCTTATTATTTTTATTCTAGCGCGTTACTAATTGCTGATGTAAAGAAGAAAGAAATGAACACTAGAGATCATAAATATGCATAGTGGAAATTGTCTTTTAATGGAAGTGTTCAAGGTGGATACTAGAAAATGACTAAATGATGCAAACTGACTTTCTAAACTCACAACATGTTTGAGGGATGTTTTGCTTATTGAATGAACAAGAACCCTATAGTATGTATGGGTTTTTTTTAAATGTAGTTGCATCTCAAGTGCATTCTTTGAGAGGAATACCAGCAGCAAACCAGGTTCTTAAAACCCCATCCCCCCTCCCTGTTTCCATGCCTCCTTCCCCACTTTGGATTCTGAGTTTCTAAGTACTGATAGATGGATAATTTTTTAAATGTCACTGCAAGTGCTGATGTACAAAACTTTACAAAGTAAACTGTGTTACTGCACTTGGAATAAATTGTAAACCAGTCCATGCACAAGGATATCAAATAGGAATATTTGGTTGTTTTTGTGTAGTGGACTTATGGTCAACATAGATTATTTAAGGTTAAAGGAAATTGAATTTGTTTTAGCAAGACAGCAAGTCTAGCTGTGAACTTAATCATGTGTATTCTGCAGTAGAATAACTCTGGATGGCTTTATTCTGGTGCAAATAGGCTGTGTACTTGCTCAGCCTGCAGGGAAGCTGAAAATAAACCTGGTTAGATTATATTTTTCCCCTTAAATTACTCTCACCATGTTGGTCAGGGGCTTTTGTTCTGAGCTGCGTGGGTTTTACATGCCCACTACCACAGCTACCGCTGCAAGTGGAACTGGAGCATTGTTCTTCTTGAATTTAAAGATTGCTCCAGCTTCCTCTAAGTAATTTCACCCTTTGGTTTAGTGGATTGGTGTTGGTTAAAGCAGGTAACGTGGCACCTTCATGGCTCTCAAATAACAGTGAACATCCTGTGCAGTGTTAGTGAGCTCCTCTGACACCCGCCGCCGGAAAGCACGAGCACTAAGGACTGTTATTAACCAGCTCTACCCAGGTGCTGAGCTCTGGCAGAGCAAAAAGCTCTGAAATGGCACCAACTTCACCTTCCCAAAGTAATGGCTTTAATAATGCAGAGCAGCTTCTCAGTGTGCTTTCTGAATCTCCTCATCTGTTCAACTGGAAGAAATCGCCGTTGAGATAAAATTGGGATTTTTGTTTTCTTGTTCTTTTTTTTCTTTAAGATTGAATTTTGGAAGGAACACCATTTTAAACAGAGGCAAGATTGCTGTTTTCTCTCTAGGTATCCTGGCAAGTCATCTCCTCCACAGCACATAAACACAGAGCTGATTCATTGTCATGTTGTTGTAATACGTTGAAGACATTTAACCAAGTTTTTGTATTTCTGTTCAGAAACATTCCAGTTGCTGCCTCTGGGACTGCAGTGGCTGCTGTAGGGATTCAGATGTCCTCTTCTGAGTTAGATCAATCTAATTACTACACATGGATCGTATAAATGGCTTTATTTTATCTGTTTGTGGTGTGCTTCTGTCCTTTATGCCGTGCAAACATCTCTGGTAACACCAATGGCTGCTAAAAGCTGTGCAGTGCTTGGCTCTGTGGTGTAGTCTGAGCCAGGAAAATTGAATGTAGGGATCATGATCACAGCCTGCCAGATGAATCTTGGATTTGGGACGTGGCTGTCCATGCTGCACTGGAAGAAGTGCAAGTTGGAAATCACAAAATCAGAGTGATAGGGCTTGGAGGGGACCTCTGGAGCTCATCTCATCCAACCCCCCTGCCACAGCAGGTTCACCTAAAACAGAGTGCACAGGATGGTGTCCAGGCAGGTTTGGAATGTCTTCAGAGATGGAGACTCCACAACTTCTCTGTTCCAGTTCTCTGCCATTATCAAAGTACAGAAGTTCCTCCTATATTGTGTGTAGAGCAGTTATGTGCATATGAGGCTTCACAGAAAGCTGGAATGATGAGGTGTGAGTGACATCTTGTACCTGCTCCCCACCACCTGCCCTCCCTCCACTGATACATCCTGAATATTTCCCTAAGGGTTTCTTTTGCAAAACATGGTACTTAAGAAAGATACACTGTGCAGTTGTGGGTTTATGGCAGAACTTTTAACACTGCTTTTTTAGCTTCTGAGTGTTTAAATACGTGGAGAGCTGAGATAAATGAAATACTAATTAGCCAGAAGAAGTGGAGACTGTTCCTGGTGTAATGACAATTGCCAGGTGCCAGACTGTACAATGTAAAACATCATTCAATGTTGAAGATCATCTTCAGTAGCTGATAGACTTAAATATGAGTATGTGGTCGCATCACTTTAATCTTACTTGGAATAGTTTAAATGGACTTAATTATTTCTTACTTGTCAGGAAAAATAAAATTGATAGTTAGTGGTCACTGGTGCTGAAACAGTTTAATTGCTTCATCAGCTGAAAGACCAGGATCAGCACTGGGATGTAATGAACAGGCTGAGTTTATTAGTTAACCTTTTTTACAGTCCTGGTAATGGTTATACTGGTCAGTAGAGAGCACAAGTGCCCTTGTTCAGTATGTGTTGAGTTGGAGGAGCTTCTAAACCTGAACAAATACATTTTCTCACTCATAAACACTGACTAAATTCCAAGGTAGTTGAGAATAACAACTGCCACTCTTCCTGCAGGGAAATTGTTCTCTGAACTGATGGTGCAATGTAATGTGTTTTAGTGTCAGAAATGATAAAAGGTGTATTTTAAAAAGCTGAATACATGAAAAGCTGCTGCTCTGGAAACAATGAGACCTCAGCCTATCACTTACTCCCCAGCACATGCTTGTCTTGCTGTGTGAGACGTGACTCTGGAGATTTGCCTCATTCAGGGGTAATCTTCCCTTCTTAATGAGTGTGTGTACAGACTATTTAGAGTAGCTGGGGTATTTTAAGTTGTAAAACTTGTGTATTCTCTTACCCACCTGTACCTCTTGTCCATGGCCTGCCTTCACATGCTCCTTTTTAATACAGAAGTCATGTTAAATCTTAGATCAGGCAAAAGTTGCCAGCTGTATTTTTGCTTTTGGTGCAATTTCCCTTGTTCTTTCAGTGGGTAATTACCCTGGTGAACAGTGTCTTGATACACAGACAGGAGTTTGATGCTCCCTTGTTAAATGCTGCTGAAATGCTTCTATCTCAGAAAGTTACAGGATCTTGATATTCTATATTTTATGTGATACTGGAAAAAAATACAGCAGCTCGTGTTTGCTTATTTAGAACATGTCAAGTTTTTATATGGACTAAATATTCTGTATATGCATAAACAGCATGTTCCTGCTGGTGGGAGTGTTGCCTGCTTTGTAGAGAGGATCTCCCAGAGGTGTGAAACGTAAACTTGGTCCTGATTATCTGATGTCCCTCTCCTCAGAGTGCTGGGGTTATACACAGCCCCCGAGCACCTCCAGAGCAGAGCAGGGATGCTTTGATCAAGGACACTGGGACAAACCCAGCTTTTGAAAGTGCCAGGAGCTCTCAGGGAACAGATGAGTCCTTGTTCTTTTAAGGCATGTCCCAAACCCCTGTTTCCTTCACTCTGGGGAAGCCATTTGAGCTCTTGTGACGCAAATGCTCTGGCTTCAGGGCTGGCTTTTTGGGGTTGTTTTTCACTCTGGTTTTAGTTGATTAAGGTGAATTTTCTGGTGCAGAGAAGAAGGAAATTTGTGTGTCTCATGTTAGACTTCATTTTTTTCTAAGTACACTAGTCTTCTATACTCTACACAACAGGGAACTGAGGGAAATAAGGACAATGTGTGATGTTGGGCTAAGTTGACAAATCCATGGTTTGTGGAAAAACTCCACTGCTTGACTTTAGCATCCTTCCTCCAGCTCTTTGTAAGCAGTGTTCATGTTTCTTTCTCCTAAAATAACTGTTGGTTAGGGAGTATCAGGTTGGTCCCTGACTTGACCTTGTTTCAAGAGCTTCTTGTGTGCCGTGGATTTCTGAGGAATTGCTCCTCTGCCTTTCAAATCAAAAAGGGTTTAACACCTCATGGGGGAGGGAAGGAGCTGCTGGGTTCACAGCTGGGAAAATGCCTTTGTGGAATGTCTTCATTGCCTGTTGGATACACTAGTGGAAAGTTGAATCAGCTTGTTTATACTCCTTCATTTATTAAACTGCTAATGTCACTTGCTAAAATAAACCCCATTGTGAGAGGAATGTTATGAATGGAAGGCAGATCCACCACCTCTTTTGAAAGACCTTTGATCTTGGTTGCTGCAGCTTCATGTGGGAGTAACAGTACCCAGGAAGCTCCCTTGCCTTGGCAGGCTGGGTTGGAATATAATCTGCAATGGCTTTTTGGCTTTCCTGGGTTGTGTGACCCAAACATGTCTCCCTTCCTGTTCAGGAGGAAACGAAGCAGTTGTTGAATCAACAGAAGTCTGGTTCTCGCTCAGACTCGCGGGAGGATGAGATCTCCCCTCCTCCTCCTATGAACCCTGTGGTGAAGGGCCGGAGAAGGCGTGGGGCCATCAGTGCTGAAGTCTACACAGAAGAGGATGCTGCATCTTATGTTAGAAAGGTGCTCTAAGTTTTAAAATCTCTGGAAAAACTGCATCTGTGATCCAGGAGTTGATCTAAGACCACCCTTTGCCCCATGTGTTAAATAACAGCTCCTGCAGCCTGTCAAGTCTGGTGATAACTGTAACCTGTGTGAATAACTGGAGGTTAGAATCAATTATCATGCAATTAAACCATTTATGCATCATTTAGACTTGCTCCCTTTGAAGTAATATATATTTAGACATACGTATATTTATATTATATATATATATAAACAAAGTGCTCCCAGTTATTTGACAGCTGCAACAACATCACGAATGGCAGCTCAGACTTGCTGCTATTCATAGGGAAATGCAGGTGGGACAGATCTTTGGACTCCTGCAAAAACCTTGCCAGCTGAGCATGAGGTGATGCTTTTACAGTTGTCTGAAATAATTCAGGATTTTATTTACCTTCTGCATAGACAGGCTGTAAACACTGTCAGTGTTTGGGTTTAGATCTGTAGTGCTTGAAAGAAATCAGAAAAACTCAGCCAGTGTTTTGTAGCAATTAAGTTGTTTAATATGCAGAAATATTTCTTCAAAGGAGTTAATCAGTTACTTTTTCTGATTATATCCTAGGTTATTCCAAAAGATTATAAGACTATGGCTGCCCTGGCAAAAGCCATTGAGAAGAATGTGCTGTTTGCCCATCTTGATGATAATGAAAGGAGGTAGGAATAAATCTTTGTGGTCTCAAAGTGTCTTCCAGTGCAGGCTTCAGAAGAGCTGAGTGTGTCTTAGTGTACAAGCCTCTTCACACCAGTCACTGTGACTTCATGGGGGCTGTAGGGAAAGTGTTGATGGGTTGGATGACCAGATGTGTGAACAGATGTGGCAGTGGTCCAGGTGGGGCTCTAACTGTGGTGTCCTTTTCTTCAGTGACATCTTCGATGCGATGTTCCCTGTCACATACATTGCAGGAGAGACTGTCATTCAGCAAGGCAAGTGGCAATGTTTACACTGATCAATGAGTTGGAGATGGTGAGCAGGCTCTGGTCGAGTGCTCTTGGTAGTTTGGGGTTTGGTTTTTTTTTAAATAAATCCATTGTCTGGGTGCAGTGACCCTTTCTTGCCAGCTCATGCTAAAGTGAGGAGTGGAGCCATTGTAGGAAGATGTGGTTTCACTCCCTATGTTGTCTGTTGGAAAGATGGTCATTTGATGGCTCTGTAGAACACGTGTCAGTTCATGGATCTGTGATGCCTCTCCAGTAATCCTGGAAATGCTGCTGATCTCCCATATACCAGTAGATGTCCTCTTAACAGGACTGAGAGGAGGGAGACATTGGCAAAATGGGAAATTTCATCCTGCAAGCCATGCAAAAATTTGTCCAACCTTATTAGATACTAAACATTTAAGTTGGCAGAGATGGCAGTTCTGTGAATGTGAATGTTTGCACAGCTTTGCTTTTTTTAGTGTGTATTCAATATTTATTTTTATCCTTTTAGGTGATGAAGGTGATAACTTCTATGTTGTTGATCAAGGAGAAATGGATGTAAGCATTATTGGTGGTTTATTTATGACCTGTGCATTCCTAGCAGAGTAATAGTCTGATGTTTGTAGGCCTTTTCTACAGGTCCTTCCTTTAGCAGCTTTTCCCATAAATAAGTTTTTACTTGTAGCTTATTTTCCTTTGGAGCCTCTTTGCTCCTTAGTGGCTCAGTCTGGCTGCCAGACCATGAGTTGTGTTGGGTTTCAAGATGAGTGATTCAGACACTGACACAAGACTAATGCTTTACAGGTGCAGGGTGGGGTCTGGCCAAGGTGTGGGACAAGCTTTAGGAAGGACCAGGCTTTCTATTTTCCAGTCCAACTAGTCCATAACTTTCTCTGACAGAGACTTGGGGATTGTTTCCTATCAAAGGATCTCAGAAGTCTGCACGTAGTCTCTGTGCACGTCAGGTCCAAGAGAATCCCTTTAATGACAGTAGAAATTATGGCTGGGTTTGGGGTTGGCTGTGAAGTGTTGATGGAACCCTAAAATCATAGAATCATGATTGTATGGTCAACTCTGTACAGATGTGAGAACTTCCCTTTACTATAAAGGAAATATGGGGTGGCAGGAGCTTCACGTTGTCTCTGACCAGTTCACAAGACCCCATGGACCTTGGCTTAACCACCACGTGCTGCTGCCTTTCAGGTTTATGTCAACAGTGAGTGGGCCACCAGTGTTGGTGAGGGTGGCAGCTTTGGAGAACTTGCCCTCATCTATGGAACTCCTCGTGCTGCAACCGTCAAAGCCAAGACGAACGTCAAGTTGTGGGGCATTGACAGAGACAGTTACAGAAGGATCCTGATGGCAAGTATTGATGGGTGGCTTCTGCTGTTGGGTGCTTAAACTGGGGTTGTGCTTTTGGTTTTACTAGTCACTCAATTTATCTACTGGTCATTTGACCTTCTCTCTGTGCCTGTCGTTTCCTGGGGTAATTAATTCAAAATTCTGCTTTCTTTTTGGGAATCAGAAAGGTGATCACTCAGCAGTCAGGCACAGGGCTATGGGGAATCTGATAAAACAATACCAATACAATACTAAAAATGAAATAACTCCTGGTTAACTTGTCAGATGCTTCAATTCTTGTTTGCTATTTAAGTAGTGTGTGTGAGCAGCGTGTAACTTGGGCAGGTGATGGGAATTTTGGTTAGAATCCATGTAAGAAACATCAAAGCTGCAATGAATGTTAAGGTTTTTTTGAAGGCTGCTGAACTGTGAAATATTGCTGAAATAATTCAATTTGAAAGCACTGAATCTTGTGGGTTTGGGGCCTGTGAGGTGGGCTGCAGTGCCTCTGGTTAAATTAAGTTTTGTCTTGTTTTATTTGAAGTCTCATGTGAAGTAGAAACAAAACTTAGCGTGTGATTATTTTTTTTTTGTAGGGGAGCACTTTGAGAAAGAGAAAGATGTATGAGGAATTCCTTAGTAAAGTATCTATATTGGGTAAGTGAGGAGACTTTTTCTGAAGCAAAATCAATTTATTACACTATTCTAATGAAGCTGTTCCCCAGCATTATGATGATTACAGGATATTGTGATAATCCACCAAAACTGACTCCAAAGCCTGTGCTGCTTCCCTGCATCATTCCAAAGTCATTCTAATTCAAGTCTTGGTGTCTGATACATAAATGTAGCCACAAATAGGTTGACCTCTGTATAAAAACAGAGCAAAAAGTATAATTTATGCCTTGAAAAGAGAACTCTGTTAATCAACTATTAACTTTACAGAATCTCTGGACAAGTGGGAACGTCTCACTGTAGCTGATGCATTGGAACCAGTACAGTTTGAGGATGGGCAGAAGATTGTGGTCCAGGGAGAGCCAGGAGATGAGTTCTTCATTATCTTGGAGGTAAGTAAAGTAAGGTCAAAATGAAAAGCTCAGAACTTTACTACTTCTTTTTTTTCTATTTGTTAATTTTTTTAATATGACTTATTCTGCCCCTAAATGGACACTGGGGGAAAAACAAAATGCAAGAATGTACTTGTAGAGAATTCCTAAAGAAATACCATCCTGCTGGACATGCAGAAGCTTATATTTAGTTTTGCCATTTTTAGAAATGGTAATTCCAGGAAAAAAATAACAAACTTCTGGCTGAAACCAGCTTATCTTTTTCAGAGGAGGAGAGGCCCATTCTAGACAGCTCATGATGTCTTGCTGGTGATAGCATTGTCTTCTGTCTGGGTTAATTCTCTTTTTTTTGCTACTCATACCCTAATTCTTAGTATTATGAGGAAAACCAGGAAGAAATTGATGCTGTGGATATGTCAGTACCTGAGACATTTCATTCTTGGAGAGGAGGGAGGAGCAGCTGCTTTTATAGAGCACCCTGGTGAACTATGCCAGGACTGTGAAGTGATTTTTTTTTTTTAAGACTGAGCCATTATAACAGTTCTTTCTGCAAAGCAGCTGATTCCTTGTAGAATTGAATGTTCCAGGGGATGGTGGCAATTGCAATGTTTAATTGCTGTGGTTTATTGAAGGGCACAGCTGCAGTGCTACAGCGCCGGTCAGAGAACGAAGAGTTTGTTGAAGTGGGCAGGCTGGGACCTTCTGATTATTTTGGTGAGTTATAGTGATGACTCTGATTACACACACTCTCACCACCTTACCTGTGCTGTGTTGAGGGGATGGATTTGCTTAATTACTGGTTTCACCCAGTGTCAGGTGAGTATCAGAGTCACTTGGAGCTCAGGCACGTCACGGAAATGTGGTTGCTCTAGAGAGCTTCAGTTTAGAAGGGGCCTGGTGGTGATTTGTTCTGACCACCCTGCTCTGGGCAGAGCTAACTTGGAAATTCCCCAGGGCTGTGTCCACTTGAGTCTTGTGTCTGCAAAGATGGAGATCCCACAACCTCTCTGGGCAGTTTCTTTCACTGTTTAACCAGCCTTGTTATGAATCATTTTTTTCCTTTATGCCAGACAAGAATTTCCTGTTCTGCAGTTTGTTGCTTTCTCTCTGCCTTTCACTGTGCAGAGAGCAATCTAGTTGTCTTTATAATCACTTGTTACGTAGCTGAAGCAGCAATAAGATTCCCTCCTTAGCCTCCTTCTCTCTAGGTCAGACTAACCCAGCTCTTTCATCCTGTGCTGCAGTCCCATGACCATCTGGGTGGCACTGCTGGACTCAGTTGGCTTTGTCAGTGTCTTGCACTGGGGACCTGAAACACTGTGATGTTCTGGATGTAGTCTCCCAAGTGCAGATCAGGGTCTTTTCTCCTTCTGTTGAAGGTCTTCTTCCTCAGCTAAAAGTTCCAGGGTCTGTTGCTTTGGCTTGAAAAAACTTGCCTATGTTGGCAAAGAAAAAGGCAAAGATCCTACTGTAAATACTTCCTTGTGAAGGGCTTGAAATCATCTTCACATGGAACTAATCACTTGCCTAGTGTTGATTTATTTTGGATCACAGATAGGACTGGATGTGTATGCTCACAAAGCATTCTTGGACTATAACACTATATAACAGGATATTCTAGTGGCCTTTCTTTGGGTTTAGAACAAAAGTTGCTTGCAGTTCTGAAAGCAACCTACTGTTTAATGTTTAAGTACTTCCCCCTCTCAGAAAACCCAACCCAAAACAACACTCCTACCTCTTTTGTCATGTTTAAGGTAGATTCTCTCTCTTTATTACTCCTCCTAAGCAGTCCTCATGCTGGAGCTTTCTGGCTGTCCAGTTTTTCAGCCCTGTAGATGGTGTAATCAACAAATACTCTGTTGCAAGGCCTGAAGTGGGATGTGCTCATGAGTGCATGGGTAGTGCTGGGTCTGACCAAAGGTCTGCTTGGCTCAGCATCTAGGACTAGATTTTTGTGTGTTGTTTCAGTCTCTTTGAATATTTCCCTTGCTGTGTACTCTTGAGTTTCCCACTCTTAAGTTAAATGTTACCTCTGCCATTGTGTCCAGGTGCTGCAGACTTGTCCCCCAGGGGTTTAACTCTCCCTTAGAACCTACTTACTCTTTTGCAAGCCTGTGATTTGGAGGCTGGTGAGCTCAAGAGTTTTAATTGGGCACAGAGGAAAAGTTTTTCTGGTTTCTTTTGAACATGCCTTCTGATAATGCAGGGAAATTTATTCTCTGAGGAGCTCCCAGTTCTTTCCTCAGTCCTGAACATGGAGATC
Organism: Brachypteracias leptosomus; assembly: GCA_013401335.1. Classification (NCBI taxonomy): domain Eukaryota; kingdom Metazoa; phylum Chordata; class Aves; order Coraciiformes; family Brachypteraciidae; genus Brachypteracias; species Brachypteracias leptosomus. Next base: position 462,146 of record VYZX01026628.1, read on the forward strand.
ACCAGCCCAGCTCCTTAAAAACAAGCCAACCCCAAAGCTGATGCTGTTGCTGGGAACATTGGGGTAGCTGTTGTCACCCCTGGAAGCAAAGGCTTGTTGGAAACCTCATTTCCAAATAGATTGTTTAGCAGCTGTCTATTTGGAAACGAGGTTTTCAGCAGCTTTAACAGGTATTTAAAACAAAACTTTAGGCATCTTTGTGCCTAACTTATGAAATGGGAATTGAAGGGGGCTTTGAGATGCTGATCTTCAAGCCCTGGGGTAACCTCATGTCCTTGGTTCTGGGCTATGGGTCAGAGGCCTCTGTCTTGTGCATTAATGTTTTTTACTTTGAGACCATGATTGTCTTGTTCTGAATTTCCTAGAAACATCAGAATTGACCAGTAGCATACCTCACATATTAGAAAAATAATTACCTGTTGACTGGGAAAATACTGTGGTTAATTGAAACATGACCTCTTCTCAAATAGATGCTGAAAACTCTCTAGAGAGACTTGAATGTGGATGGGATTTTTAATTAAAGAAATCATCAAGTAGTTGTTTGTTTGTTTTTTAAAGTACTTTCACAGTTGCTTCTACTGTAACTCCATAGTTCTGATCAGTGTTAAAGCCTGAATTTCCTTCTGTAATTCCAGCAGCAGTTTGTAATGAGGAGGGGGATTTCTCAGGCTCCTTTCCCTGCTGATTTGTAACCCTCTCTGCCCTCTCCTCCTGCCCTAGGTGAGATAGCTCTGCTGATGAACCGTCCCCGTGCTGCCACAGTGGTTGCTCGTGGCCTCTTGAAATGTGTCAAGCTCGACCGACCCCGATTCGAGCGTGTCCTGGGGCCCTGCTCTGATATCCTCAAGAGAAACATCCAGCAGTACAACAGTTTTGTATCACTGTCTGTCTGAAACCTCCCTCCCTCCCTCCCCACACCATGCTTCACGAATGCAGACTGCTTTATTACCCTTGTGCAGAGCCACATTGCCACTGGCATTTGCAGCTTCCTGTCTGTTTTAAAGGAAAAAAAAAAAAGGAAAAAAAAAAAAACCCAACTTGCTTATCATGGCACTATTTTTTAATTTAGAGCCTATTTAGTTCTGTGCTCTCTGTCCTGTTCAATGAATAGAAAAAGTTCTATGGAGATGTTTGCTCTTAAAGGCTTCTCTCTGTGCAAGTGTCCAACTCAGGCAAACGCAGCCTTGCTTCAGTGAGGGAGATCTCCTGGCACCACGCCACTGCCAGAGAGTAAGGAGGTGGCAGTAGAGGAAAAGAGGGGGGAAAAAAGGATTTTTTTTAAAGGTATTTCTCAAATTGTTGGACAGATTTTTAAGGCTGTGGCCCTAATCTGCTGTATTTCTTTTCAAATGAGAACCGCCCTTGTAATTGAGCTGCTTGGGGCTTGGGGGTTTCTTTCCTTTTTCATTTTCTGGGTACTGTAATCCTGGGTTCAATCGTGAGGCATCAGCTGCTAAGAAAGCCCCAGTTGGAATTTAACAGTATAATTGTTGCTGTGTCTGCTGGTTTAAGGTTGCTTAGTTCTGTTTCTTGTCAAGTGTAAAAGCTTTCGAGGTTCATGGTTCTGGTGAACTCCTGCAGTTGTTACTTTCTTTGCTGACTTGCTGCAACTGATCCTTTGGTTTTTTTTCTCTTGTTCTTCCTCCAGTGCTAGATAGGCCATTTCAAACCCCTCCTCTTCACAGTGGCAAGAACCAAATGTGACATTAAATGCCTGACTTTGGTCTCTAGTACATAGACCAGTGCAGCTGTCTGGCTGTTCATGATGTGCAAGTACTTAGATTGGTGTAGAAATGGAAGCAAACGTTTTATTTTCCCTGTGACTCTTGCTGGCTTTTTATTCCTCAGTTGACTTCTTAAAAAAAATGATCATCAGTTTGTTACCAGGGAAAATAAACGTGGAGTATTTATGGCCAGCATCAGTGGCAGGTGGGGAGCTTGCTGGTCTGTAGAGATGCCATTATCCATGGTAGAGAAAGCAAGGCAGAAAAAGTGAATGTTTTAATTTTCCTGCATCACTCAGTTATTTTAGTTGTTATTATTTTTTTAATCAGTCAATTCGTACTTTTAAAATCCATACTTTTAATTAGCAACTTAGTTGAACTACAAAGGTGCATTCTCTTTCCTTGCTTCTGGAATTTACATGACACATATTTCATACTTTTATTTTTTTCTTTGCAAGTTCAATATGTTGCAGAGTCTTAAATGTCCTTCAGTATTTCCCAGCTTTGTGTTCCATTATTCTGTGCACACCAAGACTTCCCAGAAGTTTTTACTGAATTCCACAGTTCAATAATGGTAGGCAACTTTTCAGGTTTCCTTTTCAAGTGTAGTTCCTCTAAAGTAGTGTAGGTTTGTATTGGGGAGTGACAGCAAGCAGTTCTGCATCTGTTGTGCAACTACTTCTAAGATGGAGCCCTCCTTTTAGTGTCCATCCTTTTAGGATTCCAGTTCAGACTTTCTCCCAGGCGTTGCGGATAATCAGAGTCTGCAAATTGATGCATAAATCATAGGGAGGGCATCGAGCCTTTACAAAAGGTTTCAGGGGATTTCTTGATCCTGAACTCCCAAGAATGGGATTTAACTGCCTGTGGTTCGAGGTCTCTACTCAGAAGATGTTGAGTAGAGGATTTCTGCCAGAGTCCTTAAGGAGTAAGCAAATGCTTCCTTTTTGGTTCTGTTTTTTTCTTTGGGTAAACCTGTTTTTCTTAAGTTTTGACTCCTCTCCAGGTTTTTTCTTCATATGTGTTCTTTGTGTTCCTTTCAAGCACCAAAAACTGTGTAAACTAGAGCTCCACACAAAAAATGCACATTTTTTTTTATATATATAAGGCTTTCTAATCAAGTTTCACTACCACATCTTTTTAGCTTGCTGTTTACTCCCTTTTGTAGTTTTACCTACAAGATTTTAAGATAAATCAGCTAAGTCTGAGGTTAAATATTATTCACAGTTATAGCTTTACCTTTGTGTGCAATTGAAATATGTTTGAAACCACAATTGGCATAGTTTTGCCTTAGCTAACATTCAGGGCTTTAGAAGTAATTCTTTGCTAGTCCACCTTTAGCAAATTTCTGAAGTCTATTGCCCTAGAAAGCTATAGTCAACCAGAGGACCATTTTTGTATTGTTACCTGACTATATAAGTCTGATTTACTGTATGTGCTAATATATTATATTATATTCCTTTTGTTATAGATTGTCCTAATGGCAGGTAAAGCAATAAAATGATTTAAATTCTTAAATGCAACCAGTCTCTCTTTTTTTTTTAAATTTTTTTTGCCCCTCATCCCTATATTGTGTTTTCTGGTGGCCTTGGAGGATGTGTTATTAATGAGGGTGTAGAACTAAGAGGCTTAATGGATTAGCTTTATGCTGACTCTGGAGGCTTGCAGCACATCAGGACCTTCCCTCAGAGCCTGCTGGAGAGCTTGGCCTCCACGAGCCAGCCTGGGACCCAGGAACTTCTCTGGAGTTCTTCCCTTGGGTGCATCATGACTGTTTTTGGAGTGAGAAGGTCCCTGTGTCTTCTTTGAGCATCTCTTAGCAGCTCACACTTCAGATTGTTAATTCCTGGCCCAGGCACAATTCTTGGAGCTCAGGAGCTTCTCTAAGTTATCTAAGCATGCCCCTAATGAAGGTTTTGGATGTGTGATGGTTAATCATGAATGAGTTCTGGTGGGCAGACAGAAATAGAAGAGGGGGATTTTCACACTATGGTGAAGTAGGAAAAGTCTGAGAAGTGGGGACTTGAAGCAGCTCACACTGGACATGTGTTGTATCCAGCTCCAAGAAGGCTGTCACCCAACTTTGAAGACACATTTAAAGCTACTATAAAAAAAACAAGAAGAAAACATCCTTGCAACCCCTGTGAGTGCATCAGCTGCTCAAATATCTGTGGGTTTGTTTCCTTCATCTGGCCTTCCCTTCCCCCACTCCCCAGACAAAAAAAAAGGCTGAAAACTTCCATTACCCAAAATGAAACTAAAACTTCCAACCTTTTAACTTCACTTCTAAACTTATCTTCTGTTGCCATGTTCTTCCTGTTCAAGCAGCCAAGAGCCACCATTCCAGGAGACCAACCAAATTAATTCTGGGCTTGCCAGGCACCCAAAAAGTCACCAGTAGAGGGAGATGCAACTATGGGAATGAAACGTCCTGTACTGAAATAACCACTGCACCAGCTGTGAGTTAAATCCTTTTTTTTTTTTCTGCTATTTTTTGTCCACAAGAGTAAAAAGGTCTTTAGGCACACCAGCAGTGAGACTCCTGCCTGCTGGGTTGAGAGTTGCTCTTGGAAAAGCTGGAAATGGAAGGATGTGGCTGCAACACAAGTTGGGAGAGACTAAAAAAGTGTGGTGTGGAGGTTTTTATTGTTGGCTGGG
>VYZX01026628.1:466541-521856 GCA_013401335.1 Brachypteracias leptosomus
TGGGGGGGGGGGGTTGCTACCTTTGTGGCTTCAGAATATTGGGGGAATCTCCTTGCTAAGTAGAAATGCCCCAAACTTCCTCAAACATACAAAGGAAGAGAACAGGGCACCTGTTGGGACATCCTCAAATGACACCTACAGTGGCTCCTGTTTTAGTGTGGAGGCAGCAGTTGATTGTAGGGCTGAATTAAATGTCAGCACAGTCCCCTGTGAAAAATGATAGCTGGGACCAAACAAGCTTTGTTCCTTCCTTCCATCATCCAGGCACTTCCTGGCAGCATCACCAAGTCCCCTTTAGGTTGGGCAGGATTCCAGTCCATAAAAAAAAAGAGCTGGTGGTGGGTGCAGGAGCTTGCTGAGAACCTGTCAACAACTGTTGCTACGTGCTGTGGGTTCAGATTCTCCCCTGGAAGGTCTGCAGTGCTGTAGGTGGGGTTTGTTTAAACCTAAAGGTTAGTTTAGAAGGAGCTTCTAGTAGATTGGCTGTGGGGTGTGTTTGGGGTTTTTTTTTTCCCCTTAAGGATGATAAATTATCCACAAAGCTCTCAGCTACTTCCACTGGGCTGCCAGAAGGCTCAGACAAGCTTGAACAGTTCAAGGGAAAAGCTATTAAAGAGCTTCAGTAACCAGGTTATTCCTAAGCCTGTCATTGGGAGGCCAGGGGAAAACTGCAAGTTGAAAAATCTATAACTCCCTGCCCATGCTTTATTGGCCTCCAGTTCCTATTGCATCTCCTCACACACAGGGATGGGGGCCAGGATATAATTTTTATTTTCCATGGAATTCTGACAAGAGATTTTAAAGCTATGAGAAGATGACCCAAGATAGATTCTCCCCCCCAAGTCTGGCAAAATATTTTCACCAGAACTGGGTGACTTCTTGAATTGTAAATACAGTTGTAGACCCCTGAGCAGGTTGGGGTTTTGCCCCTTTTTTTTGACTGTTGTGGGTTTTTGTCTTAGGGAGGTGTTGACTTTGACCCCTTCTCCTGTAACCCCAGTTGGCTCTTCCAGCCACGAGGCAGGCAGAAGTAGAAGTGGTTTTAGTGCCTGGTGAAGCAATGGGCTTTGGAGTGACATACACAGATCAAAGTGGTGTGGGTTGATCACTGCTGAAGAGACCAAGAGGCAGTGACAGGTCTGGTGGTGAGAACTGTGGAGATGGTCTTCAGCATGACCAACCTGCTGCCTTGTCTCATTTCTCACATACAGTCTCCAGGACATGGTCTAGTGGTCATGGTAGTGTCGGGTTGATCTTAGAGGTCTTTCCCAACCTTAATGATTCTATGATTACAGAACAGAGACTTACTAAGAGGAAAATGCTCTTGGCATCTCTTTATTCAAGCCTCATCCTCGGATCTAGTTTGTGTCCTTCACCAGCAAGACTGAGATCCCGTGCAGGTTGAGCAGACCAATGGCCACCTGTCCCCCACCCTCCCAAGGGCATGACCAGCTACAGAACAGGACATTGCTGCTTTTCCACCCCAGAGCTGGTGTTCAGGCTGTAGGGATCTGCTGCAGGCAGACCACAACTTACCCACACACTGGCCAAGCACGGCAGCGTTGGTCAAGTCCCCAGCATGCAGGCCCAGTGTGAGTCTTGATCTTCTGAAGAGTTTCCCCCTCTTGGTCTCCACAAGTGTTTGTAGATGGAAATGACAAGCTCTTCAAACTTGCAGCTGGCCTTGCAGGGGTTTTCCCTGCCTCTGAGCACAAGTTCAGGGCTGTTTAAGTGGCCAGCTTCACCCCATCAGACGCAGAAGCCTCGGGCTGTGTGGTGTCGTTGGCCACCACCTTGGCTTCTCCATAGGTGTCTATGCATTTCCTCACAGCTTTCAGGATGAGCTGTAACCTTCTGTCCAGAGCCAGGAGATGGGGCTCGGTGAGGATTGGAGCCAGGGGGTCCTGCAGGAGGGATTCCCTCATCACATCGCTGAGCCGATAGTCGGGCTCGGCCAGGAGCTGGAGTCGGAGCAACGTCGTCCTCTTTATTCTGGGAAAAGAAGAAATGGGACAATTTAATGCCATCTTCTTGCAGCATCCTCACAAGACCCAGCTGCCCCAGCCCCTTGGGTAGTAAGGGAAGGAAGGAGGGCAGAGATGGGTGGAGATACTTGACAAAACTTTGGAACAACAGCTTTCCCTTTCTGAAGGAAATGACATTTTTTGCAGACAACTCTGCTCCTTCCTGTGGGTTTTGTTTGTTTGGGTTTTTTTCCAGACTACAGAGTATCCCTGCTGCAGATTTCTGTCATCCAAGAGAAAAACGTGGTGGAAGTTCCCAGTGATGAGTGTTTTTCCCTTGAGCCAGAGGTGATCCAGTCCCCCTGGTTCCCAGGGATGGTGTTTCTGAGGTAGGGGCTTGGGGGGATAAAATGAAGAGACACAAAAAAACCTGTCAAAACTGAGCAAAAAGAAGGAATATTTCCTGGAACTGGTTTAACTGTGACTCTTCACCTTAAGAGGTGCTGAGATTTCAACCTGATTTCCCGTTGACAGAAAGTGGGATGAAAAGCTATAATCTTGGAACACTTCTGGGAAGGATTCTGAAATCATTTGTTTAATCCTCAGCTGAAGTGTTTTGACTCCAGCCTCTCTAATGATGAAAAATAATCGGTGCTTTTAATTATTGCTCTTTAGATTTCTGGAAACAAAGCAGCCCGTGTTCCTGGAGCTGTTCCTGTTTAGCCCAGCCAGAATTTTCAGATGGAAAAAGGTGTAAGTCAGAAAGATTTTAACCAGCTCCAAAACCTGCCTTTGTGTGGCTGTTATTTACACAGGGCATTGCCTGAGAGCTCTGGCTCTGCAGCTCTAGCAGAACATGTGATATTCCATGAGCAGAAGGTTTGTTGCACCAAGTGCTGGTCACTCTGGGGCACCTCAGAGGTGCAGAGCTTTGGGCAGTGATGCCTCTTGTAGGAGGAAAAGAGAAAGGTGCTGCTACTGTTGTCTCTTGCATGGTGCTGGTGATTTAAACTGTTGTCCTGGCTGCCCACTGCCAGGCTGGCATTCATATTCCTACTAAAAACAATAATAATCAATTGATCAAGTGCTAAGCCTGGTAATGAGGGGTCTGGAGAACAGGTCTTATGAGGAATTGCTGAGGGAAATGGGACTATTTAGAGAAGAGAAGGCTGAGGGGAGACCTCATTGCTCTCTGCAACTCCCTGAAAAGAGGTTGTAGAGAGGTGGGTGTTGGTCTCTTCTTCCAAGTAACTAGTGATAGGGTGAGAGGAAATGGCCCCAAGTTGCACCAAGATTGGATATTAGGAAAAATTTCTTTGCTGAAAGAGTGCTCAGGCACTGGACCAGGCTGTGATGGAGTCACCATCCCTGGAGGGGTTCAAAAAGCATGTAGATGTGGCACTGCAGGACACGGTCTAGTGGTCATGGTGGTGTTGGGGTGATGGTTGGGTCTTTTCCAACCTTAATGGTTCCATGATTCTGTAAATCACTGCTGGAGCAGGGCTGTGAGGGGCTGCCAGAGAAAAGCCTTGTCCAGGGCAGATGGGAGCAGCAGTACATGACTCTGTGTGTGCTCTCCTTGGAGGCACAGGGTGGCTCTGAGGAGCTGCTGTGGGTAAACACCAGCTGTGTTTGCTCTGGTCTGAACAGAGGCTGGGAGGTGAAGAACAGGATCTCCTGACCCCGTGGGGAACAGCTCGTTCAGTGCTGGAACACACATAAGGAACATGGAAAGGAGCAGGAGATGGAAATCCAGTCCTGCTCCTCTCCCACAGGACTGTTGTAACCCTGCTGAGGTGCTGAATGGATGAAAATTCAACCCAGAGCCTTTTAGGGACTTCATCAGCCAAGAAGATCCACGTGCCAGGTTAACTAGGGGCTGTTTCGGGCCAGTCTGTGCCTTGTTGAGGGTTTTGACCCCTCCAGGAAAAGGCCCAAATCTTCCTGCACGGCTGAATTTGTGCCATTTCCTTGGAGCAAGGCTGGGAGAGGAGAGCAGCAGCCTTGGATGTGAGGGACAAGGACTGGTGTGGGAGCTGTGACAGGGGGCTAAAAATACCAGCCTTCAATCTGCTGGAAGCCAAACTTGGAGAAGAAGTCAGCTGGGAATGAGATGAATGTGTTTAGCATCACTGTGGCTTGAGTGGTCCCTCTGGTCTGGAGGATTTGGTTCCTCCTTAAGTGTACATGGGTTGACTTCATGGAGGAACAAGGTGAAGCTAGTTGGTCAGAGCAGGCTGAGGTCATGAAATGTTGCTGTGATGGAGGTTCTGACGTGTTCCTCATGGCCCATGGGGATATGGGAAGCCCACCTGGGATTTAGAGGTATTTAGGGTGTTCTGATGGGAAGGATCCAGGAAGGACAGTTGTATGGCACTGTAGCAGGCCACAACCCAACAGAGCTTAGTCCTCTGATGGAGAAGCTTCATCCCTGTTTCAGGATCAGCTTGTGACCCCCGTGTCCTGCTGGCTGGGATCAGCAGGGGCTCTTGCTGTGCTGCTGGATGGAGCCAGGCCTGGGGAACACCACCGTGTGTGGGGAGGAAGATGAAGGTGGCACTTACATGCAGCACTGGGAGAGCGGGGCCAGGATGGAGGTCTCGTCATGGGAATGCCTCCCGAACCTGGGGGGTGAGCAGAGAGCACAGAGCTTTAGTGCCTGCCCCACCTCCTCCCCACCCCTCCCTGTGTCCTCCACAGCCTCACCCTCTGGCATTGTCCAGGTGGAGGAGGAACCCATCGTCCCCAAACTTGGTGAACATTTCATAGTGGTGACGGTCCATGTTCCCTGGGGAAGGGCAGAGGAACAGTTTCATTGCATGTGACAAAGTAATTTTCTAAATTATCCTACATTTTCTTTCAGATCTGCATGAAATGCTTGTGGCCATGCTGGAAGGGGCTAAGATGCTCAGAGCTGCTGCTTTCATCTTGCTGGACCCCCTCAGGAGGGGACTGGGGCAGGGTTGGGGGCTCCCCCTTTCCTACACATCAGTAGAAGTTGTGCTGTGGGGTGACAGGAGTCTCCCAAAACTCTCTGGAGCAGAGGGGATGGCTTTGAGAAGCACCATGGCATGGGAGGAGGGACAGGCTGGTGCTGAAGACCCCCAAGGAAGGAAGGAATGTTTCTTCCCCAGCTCATCATACCTATGAGGAAGTCAAATATGGCCATGTCAACGATGTTAAGCAGCCGGTTGCCGTTGCTGTAGGGGTAGATCTCCCTCACCGTGTTGCAGTAGAGTGGATTCACCTCCCACCTGCAGGAGATGGAGGAGAAGGGGGAGGACACACTCAATGGTGTCCCAGCAGCACCCAAAGCCAGTCTCCTGTGTGGAGATTTAGAGGAGGAGGAGGAGGACTGAAATCTCCTTCCTTGTGCACGCAGGAGGCTGGAAGTCAAACCCAATCTGTGCCATTAAGGGTTGTTAGACTAATTATGGGATATCTCTGAACCTTGGCCTTCCTCCGCCTGGACCTACAAGTCCTGCAGGTATGTCTGTGTGTCCTTACCCTCCTCATCCTCCCTCCCACACGCTCCCTGCCATGCAGATATGGGAAGCAGCAGCATTTACCCACTTACTCCTCTTTTCCATCAAACGAGTAGGAGCGGATCCAGGGGTTTGGGATGGAGAGTCGTGGTGCCAGGTTGAGGGAGGGCAGGAAGGCAGAGAGGGACCCTTCCAGGAGGTGGGGGTTCCCACACACTGCATACTCTGTCTTGCACATGTAGGGGCACTTGGCAAAGAAGCAGATGTTGCTGGCTGGGAGGAGAAGAGAGGAGAACAGGGGAAGGAGCTACCATCAGGACCGTTACTACCAGGAGTGATGGTTTGAAACTAGGAAAGATTTAGATTGGATATTAGGAAAACAATCTTTAATGTGAGGGGGAGAGATCAGTGGAATGGGCTGCCCAGAGAGGTGGTGGAGGCCCCGTCCTTGGAGTCCTTCAAGGTCAGGCTTGATGGGGCTCTGGGCAGCCTGCCCTAGGTAGAGATGTCCCTGCTTGTGTAGGGAGGTTGGACCAGATGAGCTCTAGAGGTCCCTTCCAGCCTCAAACATTCTATGATTCTATTCTATGATCTACAGGAGGCTGCAAAGGAGCCCAGGCAGTGGTGGAGTCTCCATCCCTGCAGGAGCTTCAAAGCTGTGTAGATGTGGTGGTGAGGGACATGGATCAGTGGTAGACTTGGCAGTGCTGGGTTAATGGTTGGACTTGATTTTAAAGGTCTTTCCCAACCTAAATGATTCTATAATTCCATATGTAACCACCTCACGGATGTGGAGCTGCCAAATCATGGACAATACCTGGGGTTTGGTGGACAAATCTGGTCCTAAGCTAAGGGAAAACTTAGGGAAAGAGGGTAGGAGAACAGATCTGACATGATTCCAGCTGGAGGCTGAGGGACACCTCCTGTAACCACGTCTTTGTGCACATTTCACCCAGGAATTTCATTTTTGCAGAGCAGCCCAAGTCCCACCAGCCCCTTCAGCCTGGGGACCCTGCCCTGCCTCCCCCAGGGACCAACACACCCAATCCCAGCTCGGGGCAGCCAAGTGCTCACCTACCTGGGGAGACGAAGAAGACGCTCTGCAGGATCTCATTCTTGGTGACCTCCAGGATCTCCTTGGTGACATTGATCAACCTCCCAACTGTGGGTGGCACCCTGCGGAAATCCAGGATCCTGCACAGAAGGGGCAGCAGCTCAGAGCCTGTGGTTCAAGGGGACAGCAACAGGGGACAGCAGATGCTGCCCTCATCCCTTCCCTTGGCAAACCGGGGGCCTTTGGATGACCAAACCCACATGGATTTCTTTTCTCCCAGCTTCTTTCCAGCAAATAATCAGGATCATTTTAGCCTCTGGACCAAAACGTGGCTGGGTTTGGATTGTGCTGTTTTAATAGATGCCACCAGAACAATCTGGAAGTTCTCCAGACTTCATGTCTCTTTCTGTAAGTGGTTTCTCCCAGCCCTTCACACTCCAGCTGGGACCTTCAGGAGCCAGAACAACCCTTCAGGCTCTTCTACAGAGCAAAGATGAACCTGGTACAACGTGGCTGAGAGAGCAGGAGGTGAGGAGGCATCACCCCACTTGGAGACTCTCCTGCCCAGCTGATTCATCTCAAATATCTTTAAAAAGCCAGGGCCTGGGGCAGGAGAACATCCATGTCAGTGAGTGGAGAGCTGCTGATGGCTGAGTCAAGAGCACGGGGTGAACCAGCTAATGCTGTGCTCTGCTCCTTGGGTGCTGTCCTCTGCCTTTGAGCATTGGGCACAAAACAGGACTCAGCTTGTTACTTATTGAGCAATGTTTAAAGGAAAAAATCTTTGCTTTCATCTAGCATCTTTCAGCTCTAAAACCACAAAGCACTTCACAGAAAAGCAGCCTGGCCTCATTTTTTTGCTGGTGGTGGAGCTGGGCTGTGGAGAGGCAAGCTGAGGACAGCTGAGTCAAGGAGAGTCACTGTGGAGATGGAGGGGCAGAGCTGGAAAGGGAATTCAGCTCTCTTTGTTCCCTCACTCAGAGGTTGGGCTACAGGACTTACAGTCTAGAACTGGTGGGACAGGAGACCCCCATCCACCATCATAATCATGGAACATCAGCACGGTAGGGTTAGGAGGGACCTCTGGAGATCATCTTGTCCAACCTTCTACTCCAGCAGGTCACCCAGAGCAGGGGGCCCAGGATTGTATCCAGGTGGGTTTGGAATCTCTCCAGAGGAGACTCCACGACCTCTCTGGGCAGCCTGGGCCAGGCTCCAACACCCTCACACCAAAGAATTTTCTCCTCCTGTTCAGATGGAACCTCCTGGGTTCCAGTTTGTGCCTGTTGCCCCTTGTCCTGTCCCTGGGCACCACTGACAAGAGTCTGGCCCCAGCCTCTTGACCCCCTGCCCTTGAGATACTGATCAGCACTGAGAAGATCATCAGGGATCACTTTCCCTCGATGCTCAATACTCGTTGAAGGGAAGGAGGCTGCTGCCCTCCTCTTCTCATAAGGGTATTTCTGATTTTATTAATACAAAGCCTGCTGGGAAGAGGTGCCAGGTTAATTGCTCATTAGCTGAGGGCTTGAAGCTGCAGCGCTGCAGTTCCCAATCCAAACACGCCTTGATTGCTGCTGGAGCCTGTGACTCCCTCAGCGGGAGGGGATCCAGGCTGCACCCACAGCTCATCTTTGCACTTCAGTGCACGGGAGGGACCACACGTGTGGCCAGGTGAGTACCTGACCCCTTCCCAACCTGGGCTTCATGCAGCGGCCAAGGCAAAGCTGACTCCTGGGCTCCAGCATCACCCCATCCCCAAACAACACATCGTTTCCCCGAAAGGTGCTGCAAAGCAGCTGCTTGTCTGAGGCTGGGCAGCTCTGCAGGGCTCTTCTCATGCCAAAGCTCCCCGTGGGCAGAGGAGCAGGGCCCAGGGCAGGTCCCTACCTGTCCAGGTGGAAGGCGGCGATCTCCGCGTTGTGCCGCTGGAAGTCAACGAAGTAGAAGAAGTCCTCAGGAGTCTCCTCCTCACGCCTCTGCCTGGGAGAGAGGGAGGGAGTTGGCCCAAGGGGCGCAGCCCTGCAGGCAGGTGGTGGCACAAGGACAGAGCAGCCAGGGACAGCTCTTGTGTGGTGCCCAGGACAGGATCCAAAGCATCCTGAGCTGGAGCCATCACCCACTATGCCCTGTCTCAGTGCTGCATGAGTAAGGAAGGCAGAAGGGTTGAGTAGGGGCTTTAGAACCTTTGTGCCAGAGTTTAGACCCACTTAGAAAGCGTTTCAGGTGGGTACCACATTGGGGGATGCTAGAGCCAATGCTCTGCTTCTCATATCCCCATGGCAGGCAGAGAAGAGCTGGGGTTTGACGCTCTCCTGTCCCTGAGATGCAAACACCAGCTCATTTATTTTCATTTTCTGGCTGTCACACAGTGCCCCAATAGGTGCAGCAGGTGAATTTGCATGTCCCCAGGCAGCTGAATGTTACAGGAAAGCCCACAGGCATTGCTGAGCCCTCCAGGACCTGCTGGACACTGGGCAGAGGTGGGAGAGGACAAACCAGCCTGCCCATGCATAGAAAGTGACTCTGGATAAATATGAAGAGACCCAAGGGGCTGGAAATAAGTGCAGCAGGAATTTAAAACCTCCTCTTTGAGATGACCAGGACTGCTGGCTATTTCTTGGAAATACCCCGGGGAAGCCAAGGAGAAACAAGGTAAAACACAAAGGCAGCTGTGGAGGGGCTCACACCTCTCACTGAAGGGCTCTTTGGTTTATGGTGGAGAGGGGGTTCAGGGGGGCTCTGCCCCATGCCTTACCTCATGGGCTTGAACATGGCTTTGCCAAAATCTTGGAACCTGAGGACCAGTTTCAGGTGCACACCACTGGGCTTCACAACTGGGGGAGGAAAGGGGATGTTAGGCACCTGGAGAGCCAACTTGGTGTGTGGTGAAACACAGTTTACATGCTCTGGGGTGGTTTGGCTATCACAGGATGGTGAGGGTTGGAAGGGACCTCTGGAGATCATCTTCTCCAGCAGGTCACCCAGAGCAGGGGGCCCAGGACCACGTCCAGGTGGGTTTGGAATGTCTCCAGAGAAGGAGACTCCACAGCCTCTCTGGGCAGCCTGGGCCAGGCTTTGCCACCCTCACAGCAAAGAAGTTTCTCCTCATGTTCAGATGGTCCCTTCGCTCTGTGCTAGGAAGCAAGGAGGTGAAGTGATGTGGTGAGAGGGGAGAGCAGGGACCCGAAGCATCACACTCACTCTGGCTGCAGTCACAGGCTCCCAGCAGAGCTTTCTCATCCTGGCTGTAGTCTGGAAAGGCAGGAGGAGTGGTGAGACCCCACCAGGCTTGATCCCTTGGTGCTGACCCCCCCTCCCAGCACAGGATTAAACTGCCATGCAATGGATCCCCGGTATGGTGGACACCAAGAAATGCTGCATTAAGGACTAAAGCCAAGTCCTTCCTCCCATCTCAAGGTAAGGGCACAACAACTGCACAGCACAAAACCTGCTGAGAAGCCAGCACAGGGCTTGGGGCTTCCTCCAGTGAATGACAACCCCCCACCCTGCCTGCAAAAGTGACCTGGGTGCTCTGTAGACCCCAACCTGATGGCCCCATCCCCATGGCAGGAGGGTGCTTACCAGCACTGATAGTGATGGACTCTTGCATGTCCTGCAGGAGCCTGTTGACGACGGGGCTGGAGCGTGGGTAGAGCCCATCCCTGGTGATGCCCAGGTGGAACTGGAGCCAACTGGCCTCTGGGCGGAGGGGCAGCGATGCCACCGGGGAGGTGAGGTTGAGCTCCTCCCGGTACAGCTTGTGTCGCCTGCAAGAGAAGGGTGATGAGGTGATGAGGGTGAGCCCCAGGGTGGGAACCCCTCCTGCTCTGAGCCTAGAGGCTGTCAGGGTGCTGGGGAGCAGAGCTTGGAGGACACAAGGTGGATAAGGACTCTGGGTGCTCCCCGAGGGGAAACTGAGGCAGGGAGTGATGACTGAGATGGGTAAAGGTCTCACAAATTGTGCTGCCTTCTTCCCTCTACACAGCCCTGGGAAAGCAGCCTCAAGCAGGACCACAAGGGACTCTTGTCTTCTCCTTGTCCCATCAGAATCAGGAGAGGTGTGAGGGCATGGCTGGAGCTAAACCTCCTGTCCAAACGCCCAAGAGCTGGCCCAAGTGATGGATGAAGTGCTTCCCTGAGGGACTGCAGGCTCCAGGTGAGATTTGGGGGGAAGGATAAGATGTGGCAGCAGATAACTTGGGTCTTGACTCTTCAGTGAGGTGTCCAGAGAGCTCAGAACAACAGGGTCTTGTCCCAGATGAATGTCTTTATGGTCACTATGTCTCTGACAGAGTTTTTTCATGAAGCCAGAGGTCCCAGGCAAGGAAAAAAAAAGTCCCTCATTATCTCCATGACCAGATTGACAGCAGTGAGCAGGGATGCAATGAGCCCATCCAGCAGTGTCCTGCCCATCATCTCTTACAATCAAGGTTAAACCCAGCACTTTCTTGGCAGCCGGAGCCAAAGGGGCCTCCCAAGTTCCATAATAACCCCAAAACATCTCCCAGCACTTTCCTCAACCTTGAGGCCTCCACGGCTGGCACCCACACTTTGCAGAACTGCAACTGGAAGGTCACTCAGTCCCCCCAGCAGAGGACACAGCCTTTAGTTTCTCATTAACCTCAGCTGAGTAGCTGGTCCTGATAAAGGGGAAACGAAGTTCAGTTTGCACTGAGAGTGCCAAGAAACATCCAGGAAGGAAAACAGGAGCTGGGGGCCATTAACAAGGGGAGCATTGACCACAGCTGGGATGGAGAGCTGGGGACAGAGACCTACCACGTGCCTCGCTAGACCCAACCCAGACCCTTAGCTCTGGGAAGCAGAAGATGAAGAGACTCCTCCCTGCCTGCCTTTAGCTTTCCCTAATTGTTTAGGTTTTGCCCAATGCAAACAAAGCTCAAGCTCAGTGGGAGAGGCTGGGGCTCTGCTGGGGTTTGCTGCAGTAGAGCACTGAGGTACCTTTTGGGCCAAGGAGTTGGCCCTGGTGGCTGGAAAGGGCTCTGCCTCCTGAGCATTGCTGGGGTTTTTTTGCTTCAAACAAAGTTGTTGGGGTTGTTTTGGATATTTCTTTTCCATCCAAGCAGGCTAAACAGTGTGGTTAGTCCGGTCTAACCATGAGCATGGGATGGACCTTCCTGGTGGTGAGGGACATGATTCAGTAACTGGGAGAAATGTAGGAACTAGAGAGACGTGGGTTCTATCTGCAGGTCAGAGCAGCCTGTTCCCTGTCCCACTTTGTTTGCCTTTCAGTTGGATTGGGTCAGGTACAGCGTGAAGTCCCCAGGCTCCTGGGCAGGAGTAAAGGTGTTGGAGAGTTTCTCCATCAATCCAGTTTAGGAGGAAGCTCAAGTGATTTGAGCCCAGCAATGAGGGGAGGAGGGTGAGCTGCTGGCAGGGTCTCACCTGACCCCACACCGGCCACTCTGCAGGGACAGGGCTTTTTGGGGACCTCTTTTTGGCTCAGACCATCTGCAAAGGAGGCAGAAGCTGCCCCTGAGTCAGGAGGAGGCAGACAGGGGAGCATGTGCAGACTCTTCTGCAGGGTTGGCTGCCAGGCTGTGCACAAGGACGTGGCCCCAGGATGCCACCAAGTCTGATGGATGTGCCTTGACCTTCCAGCAGATCTCAAACGGGCAAGTCCTTGGGACACAACCTTCACCAGACTGGGGACAATAAAGACTCCGGGGAAATTCAGAAGAATGACTCAGAATTTTTCCCTAGGGAAGCTGCCCAAATTTTTGACCATATTTGCTCTCCTGCCTCTGGTAGGCACAGGCTGTTCCCCCCCCGGGGTGGCAATGAGCAGTACATTACTGATGGGGAAAAAAATGCAGCAGTTGTGCAAGGGGAGGCAGCTCTTGGGCTGGAGGCAGCTTCCCAGCCCAGCACCCTGCCCTGGGTGAGCTGCTGAGGGGCCACCGAGCTCCTGTCCAGCCCTGAGACCCAAAATACATCTCCCTCTGCCTCCCTCGTGCCTTCAGGATTCCTGAAATATTTCCCTGTAAGAACAGCTCTCTGAGAGAGACATAATGATCTAAAAACCAGGTTCTCTTCTACCTTGCTATAAATAGCCCCGAGGTTGCCCTGGCTCCCTGCTCAGTCTGCTGGGCTGTGATGGGTGATGCTGGCCACAGGCCACTGGTGTCCACTCGCCCTCTGCCTCCCCCAGCACTGAGCCAGTTACAGAATTTGGGGTACTGAAGCTGCTCCTTCAAGGATAAAAATAAGCTCTGGAGTTTATAAGTGCTTTTAGGGGTTTTTTTTTGGTTTTGAAGAGGTGTGGATGGTTTTTTTGCCATTTCCTTCCTTGCGTGGCTCCAGCTGGTTCTGCAGCCCCCAAACTCCTGGTCCTAAGTGGAAAAGCTTGGTGATGGGCAACGTGGGCAGCTGGGGAAAAGCTGGGTGATGGGTGGAGGTAGGACACGCTGTGCCATGGGTGTCTGAAATGGGCCATGTCCTGGGGCTGCTCCATGAGCTGGCAGAGAATCCCGGTCCAGCTGATGTCCATCTGGCTGCAGAAATGAAGCCAGGCACACTGTGCTGTAGGTATAGGGTTAAGCTACAGCATCTTCCACCATGGTCTACAGCATCCTGCCATGGTCTCCTTCTCTGGAGATGTTTAAAGCCCTCCTGGACGTGTTCCTGTGCAACTTGGTCTAGGTGATCCTGCTCTGGCAGGGGGATTGCACTTGATCTTTCGAGGTCCCTTCCAACCCCTGACATTCAGTGATTCTGTGATGGGTTCCTGGGTCCCACAGAGGACACTGCCCTTCACTGTTGGCAGTTACAGTGATGGCTCTTTCAGTGACCATGTTGGAGAGGACACGGGCTCTGCAGTGCTTCAGGTGAGGCAGAAATTCCTGCAAATTCATAGAAATTAACCCTCTTATGAAACACCTCAGCCCTGGCCAGTGCCATCTTATTTTACGTTCAGTTTGCTGTGCCAACAGCAGGAGAGGTTGTGTCACCTCGAGCTGTTGATGCTCTCTGAAGGCTTCACCCATTTATGAGCATCGTATATTTTATTTCAAAGTGACTGAGGAATAATCAATACTCTGCCTCTCTTCTCCTTCCCAAGGTGCATAGCAAAGGCAAACAGCATCCCTGCTTTCCTCCCAGCCACGTCACCACCAAACCTCAGCACAACAGGCAACGTGCAGCCACAAATGGCACTTTCAAAGTGGTAAAGCCTCCTTACCAAAGAGCTGGGGCTGTCCCAGGCAAGGCTGGTGTGGATGTAACTCCAGCACTGCTGTAAGTTCTCAGCACTAGGTGCTCAGGGCTCCTGGTGGTGCTT
The DNA here is from genome assembly GCA_013401335.1 of Brachypteracias leptosomus. Classification (NCBI taxonomy): domain Eukaryota; kingdom Metazoa; phylum Chordata; class Aves; order Coraciiformes; family Brachypteraciidae; genus Brachypteracias; species Brachypteracias leptosomus. The sequence goes on from VYZX01026628.1 coordinate 480,345, forward strand.
AAGGAGTCATCAAGTTACAAAAATGGTTCAAATCTCCCATCCCCACCAGGCTTTTGCTTGGGAAACATCCATTTTGCTACCCAAATCTTGGTGTCTTCAGCAGGCTGAGAAGATGCACCCAGTGAAGGTTTGTGTCCCGAGGATACCCAAACTCACTGCCCATGGATTTCAAGTGATGTGAAGAAGGATTCGAGCTGCTCCAGAGTGACTGGAGCAGGGGATGAGCCTCGCAGGGGTGACCCCCAGCTCCCAGCCCCGGGTGATGTTCAGGCCATGGAGGTCATTCTTCAGCTCCTTCCATTACTGCTTCCCATCATCTCCTGTAAATCACACCTGAAACTGGCACTAGGTGAGTCCCACAGAAATACCAGGAGAACACCTCGAAGTGGAGAAAGTGGAGCTTGGAACCCCTGCCCGTGTGGCTCAGCAAACAGCGTGTGGAGGCATCACAGTGACCTGCTCTGGCACCACATCACCATGGCCAAGTTTGGCTCCGAGTTTGGGCACAAATGAAGAGGTTGGTGGGGTGCAGGGAGGAGCTGGGGGGCACTAGGGAACATGGGCTGTTTCCAGCTTGGATGGCCTGGAAGAGGGGTTAGATAGGGGCTCAACTCCCCTCCTGCCCCAAGCCAAAAAGGTGCCATGGCACAAAGGAGGCATTTACCCCTGGGAGGACAAGTCCCATGGGTTGTCACCCCGTGTCCCTGAAGCCACCCTTCCCCCTCCCTTGGGGTTCTACCAGCAGAGCAGGAGGCACCCCAGGAAGCCCCCTCCCAGCAGAGCCCACTCCACTCAGCCCTGCGTGTCCTTGGGGTGCTGGGTGGTGGGGAGGGGGTGATGGGGAGGATGGTGGGACAGAGAGTTAGGAATTGGGGCACAAGCCAGGCTGGGGATGCCAGAGGGTACCAAGGGGGGTGTGTGCCCAGGCAAGGGGTGGCCTGAGAGAGCTTCCCAGAAAGGGGGTGCCTGTGGGGTACCTGTGCAGGGGCTAGCCACGAGGGATGACCAGGGAGAGGGTGCTCATGCAGGGGGTGTCCCGGAAAGGGGTGCCCAGAAGATATTTGTGCAGGGGGTGCCTGAAGAGGGGGTGCTCGGGGGCTACCTGTGCTTGGGATGCTCGGGCAAAGGGTGCCTAGGAGATGCCCATGCAGGGGATGCCCAAGAAATGGGTCCCCAGGAGATACTCATGCAGATGATGCCTGAGAGAGACTCATGCAGGGGGTGCCTGGGGAAGGGGTGCCCAGGAGATACCCATGCAGGGGATGGCTGGAGAGAGGGTGCCCAAGAAGGGGGTTCCTAGGAGATGCCCATGCAGGGGGTGCCCGGAGAGAGGGTACCCAGGAGATCATAGAATGGTTGGAAGGGACNGGAAGTAGAGATCGGCGGCCAGCAAGGCTCCGAGCAGCAGCAGCACGGCCGGGCGGTCCCGCCGCGGCCCCGGCATGGTCGGTGCCGGGGTAACCGGGAGCCCGCGGGGAGGGAGAGCTCCGGGAGCGGGCAGCAGCCGCTGCCGCCGNACCTGTGCAGGGGCTAGCCACGAGGGATGACCAGGGAGAGGGTGCTCATGCAGGGGGTGTCCCGGAAAGGGGTGCCCAGAAGATATTTGTGCAGGGGGTGCCTGAAGAGGGGGTGCTCGGGGGCTACCTGTGCTTGGGATGCTCGGGCAAAGGGTGCCTAGGAGATGCCCATGCAGGGGATGCCCAAGGAATGGGTGCCCAGGAGATACTCATGCAGATGATGCCTGAGAGAGACTCATGCAGGGGGTGCCTGGGGAAGGGGTGCCCAGGAGATACCCATGCAGGGGATGGCTGGAGAGAGGGTGCCCAAGAAGGGGGTTCCTAGGAGATGCCCATGCAGGGGGTGCCCGGAGAGAGGGTACCCAGGAGATCATAGAATGGTTGGAAGGGACCTCAAGGATCACCTAGTCCAACCAGAAGATGCCCATGCAGGGGGTGCCTGGAGAGGGGATGCCCAGCAGATGCCCATGCAGGGGGTGCCAAAGAGATGCCCATGCCGGGGTCGCCCCGGGGGGTTGCTCAGGGAGGGATGTCTGAGCAGGGGGTGCCGGTGCCGGCGGGACGCACCTGTTCCAGCGAGCCGCCTTCCGCCGGTAGTAGCGCAGGGCTTCGCGGGCGCCCAGCAGCGGCTCGGCGGGGCCCCGCGGGCCGGCGGCTCGATAGAGCGGGTGGGCGAAGNGGACCGGGCGGGGGATCGGCCCCGGGATGGGGGCACGGGGGTGAGGGGGTCCCGGAGAGGGGTCCGGATCCGAGCGGAGGCTGCCCCGCAGCTGGGGCGCTCCGGGCTCTGCCTCCCGCCCCTCCGCTGCCGCCGGGGCTCCTGGAGCCGCTCCGGGCTCTTCTTGCCGAGCCCCGGGCAGGCTGCAGACGCCCCCCTCCCCTCCTGCCCTCACCCCTCAAGAGGCTTTTTTTTTTCCCCCGGAGGAGGAACGTCCTCCCGGCCAGAACCTTTGGCAGGAGCCGGGAGTTGGCAGCGGGGGCTCCGGGGGTTGATGGAGCCGGGGTTTGGGGGTGAGAAGCTGGAACACCTCATACGGGCAGAGCCCCGGGGGGTTCTGTCCCTGGAGCTGGGCTTGCAGCTCTTCTGCGCTGCCCTTCGGCACACGATTCACGCTCTGTTTTCATTTTCTTAATTCCTTAAAAAAACCCCAAAAAACAACTAGTTGAGGAAACTCCTCCCTGCAGTTTGCTGCGAGAGGCTTGGTGGTGGGGATGTGCTTGGGCTGGGAGCCGTGGAGCTCATCATGGAGGAGAGTCCTGCTGGGAGAGCGTGGAGAGCCCAGCAAGGGACAGGTTGAGGAGCAGCAGGCCAAGGAAGGGAGATGGAGGAGAAACTGGCTGTAAACAAGGGGAGCGTGACTAGACTGGCCTGGCTCCGGCACTCTGCTGAAGGGGGAACAGAAAATAAACTGCAGGAGGAGGGAAAAGTCAATTCTGTTCTCAGCTGGCTGGAGCAGAGTGCAGTTTGCAGGCAGCTCTGGGAATCGGGCTGGGAGCAGGGGGTTTGGGCTGTGAGAACAGGCATCAGTGGAGCTGTTGGCTGAGCATCCCTCCCGGAGCCCGGGATGCTCCTTTTGCCAAGGAGGGGACCAGGGGGTGATCTCCTGAGTGAGTCTGGATTGTGGCTGGAGGGACCTGGAGCACACCTCTTGGTCTTTGGAAGACAAGGGCTGGTTCATGCTCTCATTTAGAAAGGCCATTTCAAAATGCTATTTGAGAAATTCGAGATTAAGGTTTTTGAGGGGCTTGCTCTAAGGCTTTTTGTCTTGAATATCAAATTTTATCTATTTTCCACAGATGTCAGAAAAATCCTAAGCACAAAGTGCAGCTGGTGCTTCCACAGGCCAGTGAGGACCAGTGGGAGCAGATGAGGTGCTGCCCACACCACTCTGCTTCTGCTTGGGGACACCTCTGTGCCCATTGGAGATGAGGTTGGTATGATGGTTACACTCAGGTTCTTTTATGGTCTAAACCAGACCTGAGGTATCTAGAGGGAATATTTTAGGTCCTGCCTCTTTTTGAAAGGCTTGAGGGGCACTGGGCAGGCAGGGGCTCTGCTCAGAAGCACCAGGTTATGGTCTGCAGGATGGGAAGGGCTCCCACCAGCCTCAGAGCTGATCCTCCTGATACCAAAGGAGAGAAGGAGCTTCCAGGACATAAAATGGGGTGTAAAGAGGGGAAAACTGTTCTCCAGCTGTCTGGCCACGTTGCATAGGAGAGAGCAAAGGGGTGTAGTGCTGCAGCAGCACGTTCTGCATAGGACACCCCATGGCCTTCAGCCCTTCCCTTGGCAGCTTCCCCAAGCCAGCGTCATCATAAGCCGGGGAATAAGCAACGTCCTGGGACTAACAATAGGATTCCTCTTTATTTGTTATTTATTTAAAGAGAGCTGAGATTACCCAGCTGAAGTTAAGAAGCTCTGGCATTCAGCAGACCCGGATGAATCACGGGGAGCAGAGGCTGCTCCGGGGCTGTCACCCCTCTGAAGGGCACTCAGCAGCTCACTTCAAACTTCAACTTTTGGCAACCCTTCCATCAGAAAACTGGCTCACACTCACTTCTCTCTTAATCCTCCCTGAGCTGTTTCCCCGGTGCTAATCTCTCCCAGAAACCATTATTAAATCTTTCCTGCTTTGCAAGGCTCCTTCTCAACAAATGCCCCAGGAAGAAACCACCAGCAGGGCCCATGGCTCTATGTTCTTTGCCCGCTCCACAGGAGGATCGTTCCTTCTTTAATGAAGCTAATTAAAAAGAAACAAAAAAACCCCAACAAATCAATCCCATTAATCTGGAAGGAATTGAAGCACCACGGTCCTTCCCAAAGTGTTGGTGACTGCCAGCTCCTCGCATGCTGGAGTGCAAAATCCATCTTATTATTGTTATTTAGTATGTCTCAGTGATGCTCCTGTAATTCCAGTGGCTACCTGGGCTTTGCCAGCATGGCCACCAGCCCAGTGCTGCTTCCCTGCTCAACCAGGGCTTGGAATCTCCCTTGGGGATCCCACTGGAGCTCGTCTCCATCCTACACATCCCTCAGCACCTCACCATGGTCTGGTTTCTTTGGGCTGAAGTTGAACTGTGCAGCCACTGAGGTCCCTGGGCTGGGAGGGCAGCTCCACTTCCCACCCCAGGTCTGAGCAAGCTGGGACGTGTTCCTAAAATTAACCTGCAAAAAAGTGCTTTGATAGGACACTGACAGCTAAAGAGGAATCAAATTATCCTTTGGAATTGCCATGAGATAATTGGCCTCATTTACTATTTTAAGATTAAAAAAAAAAAAGGCTCCCTCTTCCAGACAACTGCAGTGGAGAAATATTCAGGCGTAGATGATGTCCCCAAACATATCATTAAAGCTTTAAATAAATGTATGATGACATCTTGTGTTGAGAAAGACTTCCTTTGTATTTCAGGATAGGAACCAGCCAGGTCATTCTCAAAGTCATTGTTTAATAAGCAAAAGAGATTCCTCTTGTTTTTCCAGCCACGCAACTTAAAATATTTGGAGATGGGAGTAGGTAATTTGAATTCTTTCACACGTTATTGATTCTAAAAGCATCTTCCTCAGAGATGCCTCTTACTTGCCAAAAGGTAAATGCCTCTGTCTGCTGCTTTTTGTCTTTTTTAACTCCACTTGAAATGTGACAGAGCTGACCCAGCCCCACCCTGCAGATTAGAATGTTTGTAAAAAGGAGAGAGGGAGATGAGAACTCCCCCCTTTCACTCATTAATTACAAGGATTAAATGCCAAGGCAGCTACACAACATTATAAAGGAAATAAAAATATGAAGTGGAGGGGCCAAGTTCTGTGTTTGCTGCTTCACTGTCACGATATATCTGAGCAGATCGTGGCATGGACACTCCAGAAGCACATCCCATGGCTCTGGTCCTGTTGGGGTTCAGAGCACCAAGTCCAGCTTCTCCCTCCTTACACTGGAGATGCTTTATGTGGTTTGGAGGGATGGGGATGTGATGGGGGACAGGGACATCACGGTGTGGTGGGGAAAGGGGTTTGCTCCTCACGTGGAGCTGCTGAGCAAAGGTGATTTCCAGTTTGGTGAGGAGGGAGAGAAACCCATACGGAGCAAAGGAGCCTGGGGATGCACAGGGCTGGAACTAGAGGTGAAGCCACAGCTTGGACCTTCTGAGGGGGAAGTCAGGCTGGTTCACAGCTCTTCTGGAAGGTGGGTTCATGCCTGAGGTCTTGTTTCCCTGGCCCTGTGCTGCAGTTGGTTTTGGCTGCCCTCTTGGCTCACGGGGCTGTCCCGTGTCCGGCTGCTCCCTCCTGTCCTCCCCCTGGGGCTTGGGTTGTGAGTCCTGGATGGAGGCCAGTGGGAGCCACCTCCTCTGCCCTCCTGTGCCCTTCCCACCCATACCATGACTCAGGAGGTGCAGCTGCTGGCTCAGGCTCCTGCCCTACCTCTGATGCTCAGCAGTTGTGTCTGACCCAGAAGTTTGGCAGGTGAGGGCTCCAGGTAGAGCCCAGACCTGCTGACCCCTGTGCTTAGGGCTCAAGGAGGTGCCTGAGACCCTTGTAGAGCTTCATCCCCCCTTTCTCCTTTGTTCCCAGGGCTTGAGGAGGTGCCTGAGACCCTCGTGGGGTTTCATTCCACCTTTTCCCTTTGCTCTTAGGGTTCAGGGGGGTGCCCAAGACCCTCATGGGGTTTCATCTCCCCTTTCCCCTTTGCTCTCCAGGTCAAGCACCCACTTCCAGCCCAGCTGCTGGACCTTGGGAGCAGCAGATCCCCCTTTGCCAGCTACATGTGGCAGTGCAGGGCTGGTGGGCAGGGGATGCTGCCAGACCCTGGGATGGGGGGGAGGAGCCCAGTCTGGGGGAGGGGCTCTGGGCTGGGAGCCCCCCCAGTGGGTGTGATCAAGAGGGGGCCAATCAGGTCCTGATTCTGCCTATAAAAGCACCACATGTGAGCAGGTGGGGAGGATAGAGGGTGATGGTCTCCAAAGTGGATCCTCTTCCAGCCTGGATGCAACCTTGTGCCCTTGCAGGAGCTGTTTCCCAGGGTGGGTGATGCTTCTTGGGGGGGTGTTTGGTGGGGTCCCCTCTGCCTGACACCTCCCAACCCCCTCAGGACCAGGGTTTTTCCCCACTGGGGTTGTGTGAGATCCCTCCCCAGTCTCCACTTGCTGTAGCTCTGGGCTGTCTCGCACGCTGCTCCAGCTTGTAATTAAAAATGAAATATTTGGGCTAAGTGCTTAAATTAAGAACACATTTTTGTGAGCTAACAATACAGAGCAAAGCCCTGGAGACCCTGGTAGGGCAATTAGTGCCTCTCCACTCGCATTAATCTTTGGAGAGGGGGAGCCTGTTCACTCCAGAGGATTTTTTTGGGTACAAAAATGCAATTAGAATGTCTAAAAGGAAGCGTTTAGAAGCAGGAATGAGGTTTGAAACCTCCTTGGCTGCAGGGCAGGGAAGGCAGAAGGTGAGAGATGCCCCAGGCATGACACCCCTTAACACTTCTCCATCCAACCTGCCCTGGCAGCAGCTCCCACCAGAGAAAAGTGATTTCCCACAGACAAAGTGGTTTCACTTTCCCCCTCCCATCCCTCCTGGCTGCTCTTCCAGGCTCATCCCCTTGGCCTCCCCAAGCTCTCGGGGGGCTGGGTGGTTCCTATCCTACTTGGCAACTCACTTTTGCACTGCTCAGCACAAACAAGATGAAACCACCTCCGTGGGCCAAGAGAGCAGCTGTGGAGTGTCGGGGCTGTGGCCGGGTTGGCTCCTCCAGCACAGCTTTGCTTCCCCCCCAACACCTCTCTCCCTCCAAGCATCTCTGGAGCTGCTGTGGGTGTTCAGAGCAAAGACCTGGGTGGCTGTGGTGGGTTCCCATGGTGAGTCCCAACACCTGGCTGAGGGTGGTGAGCAAGTCATGAAGCCCTTGCCCGGCGCATGGGGGCTGAGAAGGCTCCGCTGCACCTTCATCTGAAGCCTGGTTGATGGACACCAACCTTTGGAGCCTAAAAAAGGTAACAAGCCAAGCTGGTGGAGAAAGGTGGTGGTGACCTGCACACGGGCAGGGCCTGTGCTTGTCCTGCAGGGCTGGTGACACGGGGCTGTTTGTCTTGGACGTGCTGGGCAGGGCTGGAAAACAGCACTGACCTCTTGAGCAACACTGGGGGTGTTTGGCCGTGGGGCCAGTGGCTCAGCTCGTGTGGAGCTCAGGAGATCTGATTGCTGAGATAGGAAAAGCAAAACAATCCTCTCCTCTGCCAAGGAGGAAGGGAACAGAGTGTCTGTGTCCTTAAAAGTTAAATATCAGCAAATCACAGTTCTTGTCTGCGAGCTCCTCGTGCTCCTTAATCACTGTTGGGTTTGTGGAATTACTTTTATTGGTAGTTAACTGTGTGCTGGTCTCGGTGGAAAAGCTGGGCTAGGATTTAAAAAGAATATTCCTCAGCCCTGTCTGAGTGCAGCCAGTTTTGGATACAAGTGGAGGCTTTAGGGCCATTAAGAAGATAAAACACAGATCGTTTGCGGAGGGGTTTTTTTTATTTTAATGGTTTTCAAAGAGAGGAAATGTTATTATTTTATTTTTTTTCTATTGTTAGCACAGTGGAAACCAAGCAGAAGGGCTGGGGAGAGGCAGGGGTAGAGATGTTCCCTCTGCCCTGGGCTGAGCCAGGCACCCAAACCCAGGGCAGAGGGTTTGAACCTCCCTCCAAAGCCACTGTAACATTCCCCAGATCTTGCAATAGCTGCTCTGCCCACCAGTTTCTCAGTAAAAACACTGAGGGCTGGGGTGAGACTCCCTAGATAGTAATTGCAAAGCTGTCAGTGGATGGGACAAGGGCTGTTTACACAACAGAGAAAATGAAGGGCTTTGTGCTGCCTTCCATTGATGGGCAAATCACAGCTGGATCCCAACCCAGACCACAAAAAAAAAATAGCCAATCTCCCCATTTGGGGCATGGAAAGCTCTGATAACAACTGGGACACCTTCATCCTCCAAGGTATATATTCTCCAATCCCCCCCAAAGCATCAATAGATCAATAGACAAGAAGTTATCTCATGAATCACACCTCGTTGGTGCTTTGTCCCTTCATGGAGGAGGTTGGCTGACTCCTCATTGTCTGCAGGGATGGAGCTTTAAATTATTGAGTGGAAACTCTATAATCTTGGCTGCTGCTGCTGTTGTGATGGTCCCAGTGAAAGCTGCAGGCAGACAGGCTGTAAAATTATGGCTGGTTTTTAGGAGGGAGGTAAAGGGGAACTGTGAAAGCAGGTGGGGGGGATGCTCTCAGTCCATCCTGGGCACACTTACAGGGGAGATCATAGATCTGAGAAGGACCTTGGGTGGCACTGGATGTGCCAAGGGATGTGGAACCCAGAAGAGACTCTGGGTTTGTGTGTTTTCAGGTGATCCAGGATCTGAAGGGGGCTACAAGAAAGCTGGGGAGGGACTTTTTATTATGTCAGGTAGGGGTAGGAGTGGGGGGAATGGGTCAAAACGAGAGGTGGGGAGATTCAGATGAGATGTTAGGAAGAAGTTCTTGCCCAGGAGGGCGGGGAGACACTGGCACAGGTTGCCCAGAGAGGTGCTGGAAGCCCCATCCCTGGACATTTGGAAGGCCAGGCTGGCTGGGGCTGTGAGCAACTGATGTAGTGGGAGGTGTCCCTGCCCATGGCAGGGGGGTTGGAACTAGATGATCTTTAAGGTCCCTTCCAACCCTGATGATTCTATGACCTCCAAGAGTGGAAAACACCTTTGACCTCATTTAATTCCTATTTTCAAGCCTCTGCGGTCCCTGGGAAAGGGCACAGGTAGACTTCTCCCTGCAAGCTCGATGGAGAGAGCCTTGGCAAGAGGTGATGCCAAGTGTTGTACAAGTTCCTGCCACAGAAATAGATCTTCCTGAGCACACACTTAAATCTGAGTAAATTATATCTCCGGTTGAACTATTTATTAAGGTGCCCTGGGGAAATTTCAGGCGAGCCATGAACATCATCACAGGAGATAGGCTGGAAATTACAGTCATTTGGAGAGAACATGGGTTTGAACCTTAGGGCCCGTGGTGAAAGTCAGTGCACAATGAAATATTCCACTTAATTCCAGCTCACATATGGATTCAGCTGGAGCCAAAGTGTTTCTAGAGCATCACATTTCTCCAATGAGCTGCTGAGTGTAACACAAAAGCTCTTATTAGGAGTGTGGGGGGGTTGTTCTTGCGGGTTTTAATTTCTGCTCATCTAAATGCTGATGGAATGGGCTTGTTCATCTCACCACAGAGAGGGAGGATTTCTGCCTGCCCTTGGTAGTCACTCCCCTGTGATGGTGGGAAGCAAGAGGTTGTGGAGCCCTTCTCATTTGTGCCCTGGCTGATGGGACTGCAAAGCCCATTTAATAATTTAATTTAAAAGAATTAATAATAACTAATGCCAGGGTCTCTTCAGTCTATGTACAAATGAGATGCTAAGAAGGAGCTATGAGGTCACTGAAGGACCATTTTGTGCCTCTGCCACCAATATCCACACAATAAGCACTAAGAGTTTTAGAGAAAGACCTGAACTGTGTGTAATTTAATGAAGATCCATTATAACCAACAGGACCACGGGGGTCTAGCAGTGGAAAATCTTGACTTTGGCCTTATCCTTTCTGTTTTGCAGTGGGACATTCAGTCATTGTGTTCAAGCCATGGGCTGGGGATGTCGCCTCATGTGGGATGTACTAACACAGGAGGTTTCTGTTGATGTGATTTTGATTTGGTTTGGTGGGAATTGCAGTTGTGCAGCAGCTTTGGCTTTGCTGGACTTCATCTCTGACAACAGGGAAAGATTTTGGGGGATTTTTTTGGTAGGTTCAGAGGTTGAGCTGTACCTGTCCCATGGGAATTGCAGCTTAAGACCTCCTGCCTTGAGTCAATGTGGTTGACATGGTTGAGACATGGCTCCTAGGCTGGTGGCATCACCTGCACCAACTGTTGGTGTCCTTCTGACCTGTCTGTGGACCCACTCCTGTCCCAGTCCAGTGGAGGTGCCAGCTGGATGTATGCAGAGATGGCTGCAGAGCTAACCTGGCTCATTTCATCAAAAATAAGCTATACATTAAACCACTTGATGTGCAAAGATGTGTTGAAGAGCTGGAAGAAATAACCTTATCCTGCAGCTCTGGGAGGTTCCAGAGGTGCCCATTCTCCTCCACACCAGCCCTGCCTTGCCTTGCCTGGATGGGGCCTCTCCCAGTTTCCACATCAGAACTCCCAGTACTTTTTCACTGCACAAAACACGAACATTTAATCCCTGTGCCCAAAATGAGCTCAAAATAGCAATTTTCCCCCTTGGCCATGGCGTGGGTGCCCGGCTGGCTCCAGCTCTCCCACTCTGAAAGCTGTTAAAAACATCTGTGGACCAAATGGCTCATGGAACAGCAAGAGAAAAAACTCAATTTTAGCTGTGGTTCAAGTCTTTTTGGCCTTTCCCAATGTCCCACCTTCCTCCCCAGCCCTCAGCTCCCCCTGGGGCTGATGGGTGGGTTTGGGGGTGTGCAGAAAGCAACTCAGAGAGACCAACCTGGGTGCTCCCTCCTCTGTTTGTCCCATGGGGCTTCTGGAGGAAAAATATTCAGGGTCTGTTGAGAGAAAAAGGTTGAAAATCCCTGAATATTTACACAGCCCTCAATTGCTGCCCATCTTCCCCACCACTTGATTCCAAATAACTTTGTGCAGTGATTGCAGCTCCTGCAGAGTCACGCAGTTGTTCATGACATGCAGATTACAGGGCAATAATTACAGCTGAGGTTCCTGTCATTTTGCTGGGTCCCTAAGCATCAAGATCTCATAAGCACCAGGGTTTTTTTTTTGCTCATATGGCAGTGTTTAGCTTTAGCTGGAGACACACTTAAATAGGGAGCTTTCAAACTGCATCTGAACTGCCAAGCGCAAAAATCTCCTTGAAAAGAAGGTGACAACTGGATTTTTCTTTGCCTGGACTGAGCTTCTCCCGTGATATTCTGGATGTTCTTCTTAGAGCTGGCTCTGAGGGGCATTAATGATGCAAAAATAGCACTTGGGGTTGGCCCTGTCCATGTTGTTGGTGTTTGGGTGGTGGTGGAGGGGAAGGGTTGGAGATGGCTGGAGTGGGAGGATGGGGAATGGATTCCCCAGGGGATCTCACACCAGCAGGTTATCTACTCTTATTAAAGGTGGAAAAGCTCCAGTGCAGAAAGTCATGTTAAAAAATTAACTCTGTGCTTCTCCAAGGGGAATTTGGGTCCAAGATTTGGCCAGGGGTGGTGGCTTGGGCAGTAGAGAAGGGAGCAGCCTGGTTGGGAGGGTTATTTGTAAGGATGTGAGGTTTGACTCCATGGTACAAACTGTTTCCTCAGCATCTGGGAGGTCATGAGTAATTCCCAGTGTTAGGTTGGTTCCAGCACCTTGTTGGGTCCACGGATCTGCAGTGACCAGCCCTGGATGGGTTGGTCATCACCCATTTCTCTACCAACATTGGTTTAGCACATGGATCCTGCCTTGGGGAGCACTGCTGGAGAGGATTCCTAATTATAGCTAATTAGAGGGTTGATACTATCTGGATTTGGTCTGATGCAAGTCAAATGATCTCCTCTTGTTCAGCACTTTACAGACCCACACCCAGGGGCACCAAGATGTTTTCTGGGGGCATCCAGCTGGTTCCTTTCTGTGCATGGACCTTGGTGGAGCAGAACACCCCAGCACAGCCTCACTCTGCAGCCTCAGCTGATGTTAACACTGTGTTTTAGTAGTGTAGAGGTCCCTCAACCAGGTGAAATGGTTGGGTTGGTGCAATGCTTGGGTTTATGGCTTTAGCTGAGGGCTCCAGGGAGGAGCAGGGGGGCTCCTGTGGTCAGATCTTTCTGGTCCCCAAAGTCACAGCACCTTGCAACTGGTGATGTTGACAGCACTTGGCATCAAACCCTTAGGGAATCTCCATCATGGATGGAAATCCATCATGGATATACCTCCTGAGACATGGGAGCTTAAATCTCTTAGCTGTGTCCCCTGCCATGGGACTTGGTGCATGAATTGGTTAAATATTTACACAACGCCTCCAAAAAGCCAAATATTGCCTGTGTTCTGAATTTTATTCCGAGTCATTACATTCCTACTTTAAAGCACATTTTTAATGTCCCCTAATGGGGGAATTAAAAGTGCATTTTGCGTAGTTAATAGAGTTGTAGCACTGTAATGTGAAAAATCCCAAGAGACAGGGAACACGTCAGCCCAGGTGCTGGGTACACAGAGATGGGCAGAGCTCAAACACTGAGAGGATCAAAGTTAAACAAAGGTTTGAGAAGCAAAGCAGCAGCTCCTTAAAAGGAACAAAGTGAATGTTGACTCCAAATGTAATTTTCTTTTTTTATCTTTGGCTTTCACACCAGCCAGGATCCAGAATGATGCTCTCAGAGCCTTTAAGATGTTTCAAATTAATATTATTCACTAGGAAAAACATCCCCCTCTCTCCCAGGCACCCCAGAATCATGGAATCATTATGGTTGGAAAGGACCTTTAGGATCATCATCACCCTCTGCAAACTGAATCCACAGTCCTGAAAAACTGCAACTGATGCCAAACATCTTAATCTTACCAAAATTTACATAAAATTGACTTTTAAAATGATTTCTATGTTGACATCCTAAGTGATGCTGTAGGTTTGTTATGTAGCTTTGGGTCTGCTCAGTGCTTTGTAAGTGGGTGCTGCTGGTAGAGCAGATGCTGGCCATGGTTCTTTTCAGAGGTTTGTAGGAAATGAGGTGGAGAAAAAGCTTTGCCTTAGGAAAAGCCCAAAGGAAAAAGGGTTGAAGGGAAGGAACAGATTTTCCAAGGGCTGCTGAGTCCCCAGGTCTTCTGGAAGTCTTCTTGGCTGGGTGCACTTCAGGGTAGGAGGTTGGGAGCCTGGAAGGATGCTCAGCATCATTGCTGGGGTCTCCAGAGGTGAGCACGTGGTCCCAGATGGGTGGCATTTGCTGGCACTGATGGTCCCCAATGTTTGCACCATTCTTTTCCTCAGCTCATTTTCCACATGTCTGAGGAAGCTCTGGGAAGGGAAATGGGAGTGAAATTTTTGTGAGGGCAGGGAGTGAATTAAAGAGCAGGGAGAAGGGCCCTGCAGAGGGGATGGCAGGAGCTGGGCTGGCCCTTGCCTGTGGGCCAAGGCTGCTGTGACACTATTGCCAATAACTCTAAATTATCAAAGCTCTGCCCCTGGTCAGTTATTGGATGAAATATTTTGGCTTGTGGTGGAGAGCAGCTCAATGAGACGTTTTAATACCTTCTGCTGATCATAAAATCATCAGGGTTGGAAGGGACCTTAAAGATCATCCAGTTCCAACCCCCCTGCCATGGGCAGGGACACCTCCCACTACAGCAGTTGCTCACAGCCCCAGCCAGCCTGGCCTTCCAAATGTCCCGGGAGGGGGCTTCCAGCACCTCTCTGGGCAACCTGGGCCAGTGTCTCCCCACCCTCCTGGGCAACAACTTCTTCCTACCGTCTCATCTCAATTTCCCCACCTCTAGTTTTGACCCATTCCCCCCAGTCCTACCACTACCCAACAGCCTAAAAAGTCCCTCCTCAGCTTTCTTGTAGCCCCCTTCAGATCCTGGAAGGCCACAATAAGGTCCCCTTGGAACCTTCTCTTCTCCAGACTGAATAACTCTCAGTCTATCCTCACAGGAGGATCTTAAACCAACAAATCCCTGCATTGCTGTCCAGCCCAGAAAACCATCCTCCCAGCTCCACTGGCATTTACTGCACAGAGATGTGCTGGAGTATATCTGAGCCCAGAGTCTGCATTATCAGACCTTTGGAGATTACTTTTTTATCTTCTTTCCTCTATTAAATATAGCTCAGCTCTGCTGCCTCTCACACGGATAAAAATTGCTGGCGATCACTTCTAGGAACCTGCCATTAAGCATCTTTAAGATGCTGCTCAGCCACGTGCTTGTCCCTCTGTTGTTGTGTAATCCACAGTCTTCTCTGGGCATGATGAGGCTTTTTGGGCTGATTTGTGTAGAAAGTGAAGCCTTCACCACTTCCTAAATCTGGACACGTGGTGAATTCTCCTACCTCAAGCTGTGGAGTTTTGCCCTTGGCTGGGAGCGTGGCGTGGATGAGGTCAGGGAGGGGGAGATGGTCTCACCTGGTGGTTCCTCTGCCTGGAGGTGCTGTTGGATGGCTCTGCAGGGTTGCACAGTTCCCTCTGCTGAGCCGTGGCTGGATGATGCTGATGGGGTTGGTGGATATCAGCAGATAAAGGGCAGTGGAGGGGAGCAGCTCAGCATGTTGCTGGAGCAAGGATGCTCTGCTCATCTCCTCCCCAGGAGAACCCCCAAAGGGAGGAGGACTCCACATACCCAGTGCTAAGTGGCATATGACTCAAGCGAGAAAAAAAAATAATCACACCTCTTTATTCCATAGATTTATCTGGCTGGGCAGGGCCTGACAACCACCACCAGATGCTCATCTCCTCGGCTGCTTTATTGGATTCTGGGGCATCCTCGTAATTGCCATAAGAGGGAGATGATTCCCCAGCATCTGGCATGTGTTAGCACTGATTCAGAGTGCTTATCAATCCACTTAAGGGAAGAGCAGACGTGCTGGGGGTGCAGTCTGGCAGGTTCTAAAGGATCATCATTTGATCCTATTTTTTTCTCCTTGCTGAACGACTGAGTCCTTGCCATTGAGCTACTGAGATTCTACCTACAGGTTGCCCCTCAGCTCATGAAAAGCACATTGAGCAGTTAAGGCCCATCAGAAACCTTCAAATGAATTAGAACTCTTTTAATTTGTGATTTTTTTGGTTTAGGTTTGAAGTGTTGCTTGCTCCATTTGAGGCTGGCTGCAGATATTGATGAGCACAGCTGCTTGGACACTTCTCAACCAGGTGTCTCCTCATGGAGCCACTGCTACTTGGAGCTCTACAGAGGCAGAGAAGTCTCAGGCAGGTGGCGAGGAAAAAGGGAGGAATAAAACCAGCTAGAAGGAGATATTTCAAGAATTGCTCCAAAGGTGCTGTTTTCATTCCAGGTAGGAATAAAAACGTAGAGTTTAGGCAATTTTTAACATTCTTCTTCCCCACTTCCTTCCTCTGAGAAGTGTTTGGTCGAATGGGAGGTTGCAATGCTGGCAACCACCCACCTTCCAGGCAGAGATTGGGAGATGAAGGTCTGGGGGGAGACAATGATGTAAAAGGGTCTGTTTGAACAAGGGACTCAACTATTTCCCCACATCACTCCTGGTTGAGGAATGCTGCTGGGTTTTAAAGAGTGTGTGAGGGCTGGGCAAAGGCATTCTCCAGGCTTGCAGGTCTCCAGCACTGTCTAGACTTCATAATGCAATGGTGCACACCACCCTGCCTTGAACTCCTGCCATGGCCTCTCTCAACACGTCCTGGAATGGGAAGCTGAGAAGCTTTCCCTCTGCCAAAGCCTCAAACGAGACCCTAGTTCCTGCTGAATTTGGCAATTTGTCCCACTGAACCAGTGAAGGTGGTAGCAAAGTTCATCTCTTAACACCACATCCCACTGGAAACAAAAAGCCACATCATGGTGGGGTGACCACATCTCCCTCCAGGCTGATGGAGATGGATGCTTCTGCACAGGGAACCTGCAGACACCACTCTGCAGAGGTCACCTTTGGGTTGGCACATTGAGTCAAATCATCTTAGAAAAGTGACCCTTGCTGCTCAAAGCCCATCCCGTTGAACATGGCACTGTCTACATGAGGTTGCAGCCATCAGAAGCAGTTGGTTCTGGAGGTGTTTCTGTCCTGTCTGGCTCCAGTTGGCAGAGCTTGGCTGTGCACAGTTGGTTTGGGTCACCCCTGGCATTAGGATGCATTTTCTTCTTCATGCTTCTTCTTCATCTTCCTGGGATCAAGGTTCTTCTAGCTGAGCATACTCTTGTCTCTCTGTATTTCCCACTGAAGGCTGGAGCAGGGCTTGGTCACCTCTGTTTTTCTAAGCCCAGCCCAAGCCATGAGCACCTGCCAGGACTAGATGCCCTTTAATGGTCCCTTCAACCCAAAACATTCAATGATTCAATGATCTCTGTCACCTTTGTTGCTCACTCCACAAGACTCTGGCAAAACACCTAAAGAGGTGCTTTAGCTTCAAGGACATAGTTACATTTCACTGACTTCTATAGGGATTAAACACATGCAAGTATTTGGCTGGGGAGGGATCTTGGTGCATCAGGTTGAGCAGTTCCATTGAGGGGTACATGGGATTTCCTCCCTGACTCTTGGGACTATCAACCAGCACCTCAAAGCACGAGATCCACCTGCTCTGCTCTAATCATACAAGGAGCAAAAATAGCAAAGAGATTATTTAATCTCTATAAACTCCACAGACACCAAATCTGACCCTGTTAGTGGCTTCCACAGGGGGCCTGAGTGTTGGAGGAGAGCAGAAAGTGCTTTGTGATGTGGCAGGAGGAGAAGCAGCTGATGATGTTTGCTCTGTCTTTATGCCCTAGAAACTTTCTAGATCTAATGAAGGGTTTTGCTTTGCTGTCCAAACTCCAGATGGGATTTGCTGGGGGTTTTTTTCCATGCAGGTGGGTGCCTGCACCCCAAACCTACCCACCCCTCTCTCTGTGACCCCCTTCACAGCGTGGCCTTGACGGCTTGGGTGCAAATCCAGACTCCTGGAGCCAGAGGAACCGAGACCTCACTTTAGCAGCTGTGCATTCCTGAGCTGAGAGGGCAGCTCCAGCCCAGGCTGCTCACAGCAGCTCAGACCTGGGCAGCCTGTGGGGAAGTCTGGCAGCTGCAGGAGCCGTCTGGCTGCTGGGAAATCTGCAGCGAGCTCTCTTGAGGTCCCCTCCTCACCCCCTGCTTTGGGAAGCGCTGCCTTGGGTTCCTAAGCTCCTCAATGTTTGCCCATCAGAAGCGTGGCTGTGTGAAGGCTCCCAGCTCGGAGATGCAGGGATTATAAAGTGCTGGGCTGGCTCTTCTGGAAGGATTATTTGCTTTTTAAAGGCAGCGTCTGCAGCCTGGGCTGGTCGTTGTGTTGCAGAGGAAAACAGGCAGCAGACTGAGACGTGGCTGAAGTAATGAGTTCATCTCTCTGCAGTCTAGCCAGGTACCTGAGGGTTGTTTTTTTTTCTCCCAGAACTTAATTAAAATGCATACATCTTTCTTCACATTTTTATGAAGCTCAATGGCAAGCAATGGCCACCCTCTAATTACACCCCCATTAACTCGTGCTCGTGGCTGGAAAGGACAGAGCCAAGGGCAGTATCATCCCCCTGCATTTGGTGACTCTGGGATGTGCTATCTCCAGCAAGCAGCTAGAAACCCAGGTTTTCTAATCTGGGCCAGCACTCCCATGGGCTGGACTGTGCTGGGGAGAGGAGGATTGACTTATGCAAGGGAAAATATATGTGTTAGTCTGGGCTGGCTGATAAATCCTCACCCAGCCGATGCTTCTCTGTTTTGCTGGCATTGGCACTGGCCTCATGGACCTTGTCCTCTCTGGAGCTGCCCTGGCTGGAGGAGCAGCCCCTCAGACATGGTTTGCTGCCTGCTCAGAGCCTCCTGCCTGGACTTCTCCTGGTGTCCTCAAGGCTCATGCAGGAAAAAATGAAAATAAAAATCCAAGCAAGTTTTGATTGAATAATGAGTTAAATTTCTTTACCCAGCCCCAAGACTGGTGGTATTTAGCCAGAGCAAAATTAAACAGAGGCAACAGAATGGTCTGTCCTACAGAGGAAACCACCAGCTCTGTTGTGGGAGGGGTGTAAAGTTGTTGATGGAAACCAATGTGTTGTGATCCTGTGGCCTTCCACTCCACTGTCATTTTGGTTACTCCAGGCTGTGATCAGCACAGTCCATCCCAGTCCAGTTGACCACTGGCATCAGCAGATGCTGGTGAGGATGTCTGGCTGGGGTGACTTGTAGGAGGCTTCACAGAGGGTTGATGCAGTCCTAGGAATGTCTTTGTGATATCTGTCCAGCTTGGTTGCACCCTACAGGGTAATTGGTTATGAACTGGCTGGTTTTACAGTGATGTTCTTAAAATTCATCTCTTTTTAATATGGAATTGTTTTTTCCTGGTATGACTTGTGCAGGGTTGTGTTCTGCTTGAAGCTCCTGCTGCTCTGACATGCAGAAGCTCAGGATGTTTTGCTCCGTTTTCTCCTCTAAACCTGAGCGGTCCCATGAAATCAAAATATAATCTGAAACCCTCCCATTTCTCCACTGCATACGTGGGAAATGAACTCATTTAGAGGTGCTGCCAGGATGAGAGGAGGTCGTGCACTATGAGACAGTGTCTAAGTCCAACAGCGGTGAGAGGTTTGGGTCTTGGCCAAGGCCAGGAGGTTGGAAGGAAGCGTGTGGCTTTGCTTGGGTGCTTTGTGGCTCCACCATCTGCAAGGAGGATGAACAGGCACCATCTTTCACATCCACCCCCTCCAATTTAGTGCACGCCTGGAAAAAAAAGCAGTGGTAGATGCTGTCTGTAGGATGAATGGCATCTGTACGACAACTGGTGCACCTCCAGGGCTTTCCTTTGTAGACTCAGAAATATTGTGGCTGGAGTGATGGCAACAGAGGAGGTGACTGCAAGTTCCAGTTCAAAGGGCTGAGCTTGGCTGCCTCTTGTGGGGCTGGGTTAATCAGCTCTAATATGTGATGTCTGTGGGGTGTGGTGGTGATGAACAGGAGCATACGGAGTGGGAAGGTTGTGGGGTTCAAAGAGCCTTGGGGATAGCACAGAGCTCCTTCTGGCCAGGGATTTATTAGGCTGGAATGGTGTCTATCACATTAAGTGGCAGATGCTTCATCACACACGACGTTTAATGCAGGGTGAGTGGCTTCACCATAGGAAACCATCCCGTGCCTGCCAGGGGGGTGCTGGGCAGGCTGGGCTGAGCTGGCAGAGCTGGTTCGGTGGCTCTCAGTTGGAAAGGGCATTTTGAAAATCAGATCTTTATTAGGTGCCTAATTGAGTCATCATCTCCACCCCCCCAAGCACACACATTTGCTCTGCCCTGAAATGTGAGCTAAAAGAGGCTGGGAGAAAAGCTCCCTGAATATAGCTGGGCAGAGAGGGGACTCAGGAGGGTGAAGAAGGAGCAAATTCAAACTATTTTTCAAAGCAGAAGATTGTCAAAGACTATAAAAAACCCCCAAGCCATGCAAAAAATAACAACAACAAAAAGAAGTTGTGGTTTCTGAAGCCAGTTTGCATTCCTGGAAGTTGATGATGCCTTGGATTGCTGTTGTTTTTTTAGACTACTTTCAATTTTTTTTTTAGGACAGTTTGTCTGTGGGTATGTGTGGGTAGAGAACTGGGGAATATGCAAAGGGAAAGAAAAAAAAAGCTAAAATTGGGCAGGAACAGGCTGGCTGCATTTGGGTTTTCTTTTTTCTGAAGTAAAAAGAACTTGAAGTTGTTAAAGGTTTGGGTCTGTGGGGGTGGAGCAAAGGAAGCTGATCCTGAAGACCACATCTAAACCAGGATCTTTGGTGCTTCATTAACATCGTGTCTCCTCAGCTACGGGAGAGATGTGTCTCAATCTGCAAAGTAATCAGCCCAAACTTCTGATTTATGTCATTTGGAAGCTGCTTTGCTCCGTGGAGAGGAGAAAGGAGGCGTCCAAACCTGGACATGGGAGCACCATGGTCTGGTGGTCTTAAATCAGTGCCCACACTAAATTTATTTCTTATTGCTGTCCAGGTTTGGTATCACATCTCACTTTGGCATTAGCAAACAGTCCTCTTCTTCAGAAAATATTTCTCTTTTCTCTCTATTACTCATTGTTAGGCCAAGCTGAGCCCCACTGACCTCCCATGGGATGATGCTGCTGCTGCTGCTGCTTTGTGGATAAGCCAAAAAATGGAGAGTTAGATCAGCTGGTCCCCGAGCAGGGTGGAGGGAAGGTGGGGAGTCAAGGCCAAGGTCTCCTCCCATTTATGTGTGTAATGGCCAGAGCACGTTCTGGTTAGTCCACTAATTTCCTGATGGTTGCTCTGGGTGTTTCTTGCTTGCACTCAAAGAAAGGTCCAGTCTGTAGATCGAACATTCAGAGGGAACTTGGAAGGAGAAAACAATCTCTGCATTGGTGTCTGGAGGAGAAATAACCCTCCCAAGGAGTGAGGTGGTTTCCTGGGGAGAGCAGCTCTTTGCTGGCAGGAGCTTTGGCCCCAGCACCCAGTGACGATGAGGAGGGTGGGACCTGTCACTGCCAGGTGAGAAACACCCATTCAACCACTCCAAGCTCTTCTCCACCCTGTCTCTCTGTAGACATGCCAAGACCACAGGGGTTTGGTGTTTTTTTCCAGAAGCAGAGACTGATGTTCCCAGTAAGTACCCAACGAGCCTGTTCTTTGCTGGTTGCCCCTTTCCCAATACAACGAAGCCTTATTAGAAAATTCCAGATTAGCTCCTTTCCTTCTTTTTCCTCATCTGGAAGCTTCCCTATAAAACTTTAATATCTGTATTATTATTTTTCCTCTAGCAGCAGGTTAATTAATCCTTGATTCATCACCTCCAAAGCTAATGGATATTTATCCAGATGATGAAGGAAATGAGTATCCTATAAATAACTCCAGCAGCTCTCTCCGAGAACCCAGCTTTATTTATGCTCCTTCTCTAGGAAACAAGCTTTGCTTGGCTCTCGAGGGGTTAATCTGGTTTTGCACTGGCCTGGCTGGAGCTTTTCTTTGTAAACATGGAGCTTTTTTCTGAGGGAAAAGGGCAGTGTTTGTGCAGAGCCCCAGACATGATGCCCGTTGGAGACCTCGGGTGTTTCCATGGGCTGGGAGGTCCCTGACACCCTCTGCAGTGTTGAGTTTTGGCTAGTGAAAAAAATATCTTAGAGAGCCCTTTCTGAGTCCCCATCTGCTCCAGATAAATGGTGTTTATTGGCTTTGTCTCCAGCTATTGTCATCAGTGACCTTAATTAGGAGCACATTAAAACTCGTGTCTAGTTTGTTGCTCACGCATAGAGAATTAAAAAGCAATTATTTACTTTTGCTGTTAACATGCCCATTCCTCTGGGGTGCTGCTCTGCATCCACGAGTGTCTGGCTGCTTGCTGGAGGGGAAAGCCCTTGTTGTCCATGTAGGCTTCAAGGGCAAGAACTGGATGGATCCTGGGAAGTTGGACAAGGGAACAGAGGGGTATAGAGATGGTCTGAGAGTTGTAATGGATGCTGGAGGCCAACCAAGACATGATGTGTTGTCATGTGGTGCCTCAGCCCTTCCCACAGCCCTGCCCATGGCTGGGTCTACAGCAGGTCTCATGACCTCCATCTTTGTCATGGGTCTGATGCTGCTTTCATGGCTTCTGAGGAGCTGGAGCTGCCAAGAGCTTGTCCAGACAAGGCTGGGAAAATATTGCTGACATCATTTCTAGACTTCACTGCAGCAAAACCCAGTGGACAACCTGCCCTGGGGGCTGCAGGGTGGATTCTGTGTCACTTCAGTGATGACACTTGTTTTGAGGCAGGATAAAGGGAACCAATTGAGCTCACTGCTCAGGCTGTTGGTTTTCATCCCAAGTGAAGCCATTTGTGAGGCTGCCCCCGGGAAGCACCAACCTCTGGAGTCACAGGATTGTGTAAAAAAACCTCAGCTTTTGTTCATTTTGCTCCCCCTCATGAAAATGCAAGTGGAGAGCTCCAAGCACAAAGGAGCAGCCAGACATTTGCTATGATTGTTTTAAAAAATCTGGGCTGCTCAAGATGAACTTAGAGTTGGGGATTTTTTTTTTTTTAAATTTTTTTTTTTTCCAGAGACATTGGCTCATGAATGTTTAATTCTTGAGCTTGGCAGCCCTGGATGAATTAGAAACAGAACAACTGATTTTAATGAGGGTAAGATTAATGCAGATGAGCTTGGCTGAACCTGAGATCCAGCTGAGGAGAGAGGATTTTTCTCCCTTCACCTACAGCTCCCTCCTCAATGGGCTGTTACGGAGCTGTGGCAGAGCATGTTCTCATCACTAGTCATTACCTGGGGGAGAAATGCTCATTAAGCAGCTTGGTTCATACAGGAAATCTTGCAGATTAACCCTTGGTGGCCACCCTGGACCATTGACAGCCCTGCAAGGTGGACTCTTGAGAGAGAAGGAGGGTGTGGATGGATGTGAACGGGTGGAGGAGAAACATCTCTTGATACTGGGCTGGTGTCTGCTGGGTGGGAAGGAGAAGACTTTGGGCTGTTGCATGCTCTAAGCATGGTCATGGTCTACACCTGGTGCCCATCCCTTGGTGGAGAGGTGTTTATTTCTTTGATAAAGTTCTTGACACTCTGGGTGATGTAAATAAGAGTCACTGACACAAGAGAGCAGCCCCAGCACATCCCTCCCTGGGCTGAGCTCTCCTGCTCCCCTCAGCAACCCATTAGCTCAATGATTTGCTTCCCTCTACACCTGGAATGAGACATTTGTCCAGTGAGTGGTTTTATTACCTGAGCAATAAGGAAAGATGGGGGAGGCTGAGCTGAACTGGTTTTATTTGATTCTCTGGGCAACTGACAATTTTATCTCTGTTTTATTTATTTTTTTTTATATGTTGCAATCAGAGATGGCATCACTGCAGGTCTTACCTGCTTGGGCTGCCCAGAGAATGGCTCAGGAATGTTCATGAGTGGAGTGTGATGAACCATAAATGATGAGGAGCCAAAGCATCAGGAGAAAGCATCAGGAGACTGCAGAGAAGGTTGACCCAGCAGCTGGTGGGATTGCTTGGACTTGTACCCAGCTCTACAGGGACCTCCAGCTTGACCATGGGTAAGTCCCAGCATCATGTTCTGCTTCAATATCCCATCCTCAGAGTGGAAGGATGGATGCAAGATGTATTAGCAGCCCCCAACCCAAGAGCTTCTTGGTGTCTCCATGACCTGTTGCATCCCATGGGGATCAAAAGATAAGAGAGGCTGCTCAGCACAGTAATGGGACCATGGAGAGGGCATCACTGTGAGTCTGTTTTGCAGATCTCAGGGGTCTGGTAGGGAAATCTGTGAGGGCAAAGGGGTACTTGGGACAACAGTTCTGGGCCCCAAACTCAGAAGACCCTGAAAGAGCATCCAAAATAGCAGCAAGCTCACTGTGCTCTTCCCAGAGCTCCAGGAGTTATTTCAGGGAAGAACAGGTTGCAAACACACCAGGAAGACTTGTCCTCTAGGACTTTATCCACCTGGGATATATCCTGAAATGGGTGGGATGCTGGAGGGGGCTGCAGGATTCAACGCTGTGGTTGTGGAAAATTCAAACCTAAGCTTTATGGCCTAATAAATTCACTCTAATATCTATGTAATGAGAAGAAAACAGCAAGAAGCTGCCATGAGAGCATCTAAATCCATCCCTGTCTTCCCCCTGCAGTAGGCAACCCAAGCTGCTCATTCCTCTTGTCCTACCCCAAGCCATGAGCCTGGGGAGGCAGAAAGCCCAACCAGCCAAGCTTCTGCCTCCAACTGTTTGCTTTGGATCATTACTTATTTATTCCCTTTTACACCCATCTTCCAGCAGAATTGAGGCCAGCAATGGGCAGAGCCCTGGAACAGGGCTTGTGGGCTTAAAATGCTTTATGGTCTCCTCCTTACAGCACCTTTGGGAAGAGAGAGACAACGTTCAACTGCCCGTTTTACAGCACCAGGCACTCAGCACTGCTGAAAAAAGAAATCCTCAGTTAGTGCTGGCTCTGGAGACAAAAATATGACTCTATGTGAGTTGCACGTATCCCATTTCACTGCAGCGAGCTCAAGAAGGTGCAATTATTCTTATTTCTGGGCTTCATGTGTGATTTAGAGTGACTAATTGCTGAGGGTTCCTACCTCCTCCTAATTGCCTGCAAAAGGAGTGATTTTAAAGCCTGGTAATTGTGGCTACTGCCAAAGGGAATAGGAGATAAAAGCAACTTCTCTTACCTCCAAACTGCCCCACGTGTGTTCCTGGTCCATGGCAACAGACATGGTCTGTACCCGAATAATGCATTGACTATATATTTAATCTAAGGATCTAAAATTGCTTTCCTATGACCCTTTCTCTGAAGGATCCCCACACAGCCCTGATTACAAAGGCGAGAAGAGATGGAAGCTGTGAACTGGGAGGGAAGAGCTGGACTGGGATTGTGCTCCAGCTGGAGGAGCTGAGAAGGGCCAAGTGGGTCCAGCTGCTGGTTTGAAGATGTTTTGGATTCCTGCAGTGATGCTGTGGCCTCCTGCTTGGAGCTCGGAGCTGTCAGTGGGCAAACGAGGTAGGTCAAAGGCTGCTGGTGGCTTCCTACATGGCTCTGCAGAGAAATGGTCTCTAAAGGGAAGGTTGCAATGCCATGCAAGGACCCAGCAGCTGTGGGGTCAAAATCAATGGCCAACAAGACTTTCCTGCTAAGAACTGGGGTGGCCCAGGAACTGGGGCTGTGAGTGGAAATGTTTGGGAGCCACCCCCTTCAAGTCTGCAGGGCCCACAGACATTTTATGCTCCATCTAGGTGTGGGCCACCTCCAGGTCTGCAGGACAAGCGGCACCATGATGGGGAGCATCCATCATGGGGTCCAGTGGTACCATCTGGGGCTTTTGGAGACCTAATTCTCAAATACCACCTTTCCTTCTGTGTTCATGAGTTAAGAGACCCAGGGAGAACCAGTGCTGGGTGAGCACTCAGCATGAGCTGGACATGATGCCTTGGGCTTCACCTGTGGCTACCCCAAATGCTTGGGCACAAGGAGCAGGGCTTGGCCAACCTGTCACGTAGCAGCTCAAGATCTGCATGACCTGATCCCCTCCAGTGTCTGGGAGATTCAAGGGGCTTCCATCAAAGCACATCCCACCCCGACCCCACAACAAACCCTCCTTAGCCATGGTGTCCAGAGGTGTCCCCAGCCTGGTGGGGTCCAGTGCTGTGCTGCTGACCTGGTGGAGATGCCAAGGGAATAATTATTTGGGGCATTATTATTATTATTCAGAGCCACAGAGATGCTGAAGGGAGTGGAACATCTCCCTTATGAGGAAAGGCTGAGGGAGCTGGGGCTTTATCACTTGGAGAAAAGGAGACTGAGGGGTGACCCTATTAATGTTTATAAATACATTAAGGGAGAGAATCAGGAGGATGGAGCCAGGCTCTTTTCAGTGGTATCTAATGATAGGACAAGGGGCAACGGGTGCAAGCAGGAACAGAGCAGGTTCCACATCAATAGGAGAAGAAACTTCTTCATGATGAGGGTGACAGAGCCTGGCCCAGGCTGCCCAGGGAGGTTGTGGAGTCTCCTTCTCTGGATGTGTTTAAAACCCTCTTGTGTGACCTGCTCTGGGTGATGCTGGGGGTTGGACTAGATGATCTTTGAGGTCCCTTTCCATCCCTGACATTCTGTGATTTTCCCATTCTCAGCCTGTGACTCAGTTATCACCTGGTGTTACCTTCACAGCTCTGGCAGCTCAAGCAAGGACCATTGCGCCTGGTCTGTGTCACCAAGGAGAACTTAAATATTGTGATTAAAAACCGTCAGCCTCGCAGGGTCTCCTCAGACATGCAGAAGAAACCTTTGCAATTAGATTCCCTCAGCAGCAGCAGCAGGAGGGAAGAAGTCCCCTCCTTATTTTATTTCCCTTTTTCATAACTATATTCTTCTGTGATTCTAGAGCAGCAGGGGGTAGGGGAAAAAAAAAATCCTTGATTTTCTTCATTATGCTAAGCCTGGTTTTACTTTCTGATTGGCAAAGCGTGATAAATGGAACAGAGATTACCTAGAGATTTCCAGAGATTTGCTCTCAAATTTTATTTTTCCTGAGCCTCATTAAGCTTGCAGGTTTTATCTGTGCTTTGCTGTTACAGCAGAGCAGCGTTGCCATATATTAATAGCCATATTTTTTCATTGGAAATTAAAGCCAGATTGGGGCTTTTCATGCTTTGCTTTCAAATCCTGTTTAAAAAAAAAATAAAATATTGATTTGTTTTTCTTTTCCTCTGCCCCTGCTGGCTCTGCAAAGGACAGTCACTAACAGAATAGTTTTAATTCTGTGTAGTTTTGTAGATTTAGGGGTGGATTTTAGAAGATATAATGGATAGATAAAAGGAAAATGTGTTTTCTAACAGATATAGGCACGAAAAATAAGATTTAAAAGAAGGACCTCAACAATTAAGGGGTACAGAGCAGCTTAGATGTGTAAGATAGGCTGTGATGTGCCCAGATGCTCTCCCAAGCACTTGATGGTTCAGATGATGTTACTGTCACTGGAACATCAACATGAATAGTAGAGGATGTATTTTTAGTGGGGGTTTTGTGCTGCCCATCTCCCAGGAGCCAGATGTGGTGCCAGGGACTCATGGACCCTTTTGGCCAAGCCAGCTGGACGTGGCCTGTGGTGGGGCAGAGTTGGAGAAGCTTTTGGGTCCAGATGAATTGGGTCCAGCTCTTGCCCAACCTGCTTGCAGGAGGGGAGCAGAACCTCCACTTTGGCTGGGTCAGCTCGAGCTGAGGCTTGAGTCAGGCTGAAGTTGCTTTCACTGGCTCCAGTGCCATGGAGACTGAACATCTGCAGCCAGTTCTGGTTCTACACCCAACGAGGTCCCTGCTCCCCCTCCTGCCATCTCCAGGCCTCACACCTGCACTTCTGGGGGAGGCTGGAGAGGGTTTTTCCCCTAATACCTCCTCTCACTATCTCTGCCACACGCAGGATGCCAGATGTGATGAAAATGCTCTGAGCTCTTCTGACAAATCCTCTATTCCTAAGTAGATAATAACCAGAAAATCTTCCTAAAGAAATCCCGGTTTGGGATCTGTGCCCACAACTTGTTATTCTTCTTCTACCAATTACCTGCTCCTCCTTGCCCTGAGCTGGGGGCATCCCCAGCCCCTGGGCGTAGGAAGGGGGGCACAGATTTGTGGCTGCTGCTCTGGGTGGAGTTTTAGACCTGTTAAAAAAAAAATAAGGGTCTGATTTGGCAGCATTAATGCACAAGTGACCAGAAACACTTTCCTCAGCTGAGCAGGGATTAGAGGTTGCAGTAGTGATAATCCCAAACTGCAGTGGGAGAACTTCTCATCATATCAGCAGGACAAAGAAGTTGGCACATGGGTCTGACCTGGAGGAGAGAAGAGAAATATATTAGATTAATACCCCTTTACTTCTCCTCTCTCTTCCTTCAGTATCAAGTTGATATACTTGATACTGGTCAAGTTGATGTACTTGATATTGAGGCACCCTCCTGGCAAAGGGGAGTCTCCATCTACCCTCAAACTCAGCCCAGATCGGGCATTTTGAGTCTCCATCTACCCTCAAACTCAGCCCAGATCTGGCACCACTGGTGAGGTCTATGCATGGACTGAACAAATGGAGCTTCCTCAGGGACATCCACCATGGACCCTTTGAAGAAGTGAAGGGGCTGCTGCATTCTTGGGGACACCAGCCACATCCACGGCAGCTGTGATCCAGCTTTTTGACCTCTTGCTCCCATCTGCAAATCCTCAGTGAGCATCCAAAGCTGTGGGCCAGCAGAGCAGAGCTGCACAACAAGGCTCTTGCTCATAAGAGAGCCAGTGGTGCCACCTTCAGTGTAGACCAGCTGGGTCTGGGGGGTCTGAGCCCCTCTTCCAGTTACCAGAAGCTCTCCCAACTGGTCTTTCCCTCAGAAACTGGGACTTTCCCTCAGATGGAAAAAATTGAAAATATTCTGATGAAAGCCTCTGCTGCTGTTCTAAGTTTTCCCTAAGAAAGGAGAAACTCTGACCAGTTTCTTTTTTCTTTTAGAGTGACACACCATTACCTGAGGAGTTTTCCTTGGATTCAGCCCCATCCTTTCCAATCCTCTTCACCTTTCATGTTTCTGCCTCCAGAGCCTGTGGTGCCATGTGGTCAGTGCTCCTCCCTTGGTGATGTTCCTAAACCACAGCCCTGGGATGAGGCTGTTCCTGGCATCCAGTTGCTCCTGGCTTGGAAATTAAAGCATAAATTGGTCTTGGACCAGAGTCCTAAATTTTGCCCGGGCCTTCATTGACCTCATTTCTCTTAAGTGTTGTCTCTAGTGCAGCCATCATTTGGTGACACCACAGGAGGAGCCTGGGCTTAGGGAAATATTTGACTGACAAAGCGACCCTGCAACAGGCTCAGGCTGGGATGCTCAGTCCAGAGTAAGATGCTGGGCCAGGAGCATCCCTGGGACAAACTTGAAAGTTATTTTTTATGTAGCCCTTTCTCAGCTGGAGATCTCCAGAGGTATTTTCCTCACACCCTTGCTCCAGGATTTGAGCTCTCCCCATCTCAACTTCACCCCTGTACTCACCTCCCTTTGTGCACAGCAGTGTGGGGGGCTCAGTCCCAATGACACCCCCTTGTGCAACCTGCAGAGGGTCAATGAAGGGTGACCTGATGCTGGAGCTGGACTCACCATGCATGGCCACAGAGGGTGAGGGATGCCAGGGGGAGATGCACAATGATGGAGAGGGTCCAGAGGGCACAACTGGTCTTAGACCCTCCCTTGATTGGTCCAGCACCTTGAGAATCATAGAATCATAGACCTGTCAAGGTTGGAAGGGACCTTAAAGATCATCGAGTTCCAACCCCCCTGCCATGGCAGGGACACCTCCCACTCCATCAGTTGCTCACAGCCCCAGCCAGCCTGGCCTTCCAAATGTCCAGGGATGGGGCTTCCAGCACCTCTCTGGGCAACCTGGGCCAGTGTCTCCCCACCCTCCTGGGCAAGAACTTCTTCCTAACGTCTCCTCTGAGGAGCATCCCAGCCCTGCACCGCTGCGGTGTCACCAGGAGGTGGCACAGCGCGAATGGAGATGCTCCGGGGAGGACACCCCGGGCCAGGAGAGGGTGGGGGGGTCCCTCCGAGCCCCCACCCCAGGACATCAAGTGATTCATTAGGGCAGTTCCAGGAAAGAGAAGAAAAAATCTCGCCTCTTCTTTCTGGGAAACTCTTTGTACAAAATCCTTTCATATGAAGAGGGGGGGGTGGGGGGAAGGCACAAAAACCACATTTTGTTTGGAGAGAAGGGAAAAAATGAGCAATTTCCCCCCCACTTTGACAGCACGCAGCTGTCAGGACACCCACTGCTGTGTGTCCCTGGGGTTCTTCTGCATGACCTCCTGCTCCTCTGGCTGGTGCCCTGTCCCTGCTCTCAAACCCCATCTGTCAGTGCATTCCTGAAGGAAGCTTCATTCATGGCTCACACCACATTAATAGCAGCTTGCAGAGGGTTTTCCTGCAAGAGCAGAGCTGGCAGCAGGGCAGTGGCTGGAGGTCTTGGTGGCTGAGCAAGGAGAGCTTGCTTTCCACCTGCAGGGCTTCATCTGCTGATTCCCAGGTGGGATCAGATACGTTTTCCCCATGGGACATGTTTAGACCATCTTCCCTTGTGGGAGCAGTTTTCAGCTGCCTGTGTCTGAGGTGATACAGCTGGAAAAGGTGAACCAGAATTGCCTTCTAAATATTGGCAATTTTCCCTTTCCAGCCAGGCAGAACAGAGGAGGAAAGAGGGAGGATTTAGATTAGAAGGAAATTCTTTCCTCAGAGGGTGGTGAGACCCTGGCACAGGTTGCCCAGGGGGGTTGTGGATGCTCCATCCCTGGAGGTGTCCAAGGCCAGGTTGGATGAGGTCCTGGGCAGCCTGGTCTAGTGGGAGGTGTCCCTGCTGTGATGGTGGGGTTGGAACTAGATGATCTTTAAGGTCCCTTCCAACCTAAACCATTCTATGATACTCTGATCCATCCTACTCAAAGATTCCCTGTTTGCCCCTATCACTGCTGCAGCCAGTCCTCCAGGAAAGCCCCAGGACAGAGTTCTTGCCCAGAACTCAGATGTAGAAGATGTTGTGCAATCGTTTGCTCACCGGAGCCCATTTCTCGCTCCCCAGCCCCTTGTGAGAGGCAATTACCAACCCTCCTGTGAGATGTGGTCTCACCCTCCTGCACAATCCTGGCAGGAGCCTCCTGTCCTAGCCCAAGGAGGAAAAACCCAGAGGTTTCAGGGCCAGCTATTTTTTCAAATTCAGGCAAAACAACAAAAAAACCTTTGTCTTATTGGGTTTTTTTTGGTTGTTCTTTCTGAATTCCTACTTAGCATCCTGAAAACCCTTCAGAGGATTTGCATTTAGAACACGAAGTGAATTTCTCACAGTGAGGCCAAAGAAAACCAAGGTGTGTGGGTGGAGGAAGCTGTGGCCACTGCCAGCAAGTCCATGGCCTCAGCTCCTATGATGAGGTCAAGCACTGCCTCAAATCCTCCTCACATCCTATGGCACTTGCTTTATCAGATAATAAATGTTTGATGGGAATGGGAACATAGGGAAGATTTTCAGTGCAGGCCTCACCTCTTAATAAATTCGTGGACACAGATTAAATAGCTGAAGAAATCTAAAAAAAGCTCCTTTACAACTCAAACCTCTTTTCACAACAGATTTGCTGCTATCAAGTACCTGCTCAAAGTCCTGCTGAGCCTGAAGTGTGGTTGCTGGAGGCTGGGATCCCACCAGGGTCTGGGGCAGGTGATGATGAGCAAAAATAGCTCCATTCTCATGCCTGGATGGGAAGGAAGGTGCCTTAGGTCATCTTGGCAGGTTTGGCAGTTGGAAGAGCTGAGCTGGGCTGGCTCTCAAGGCTGTCAAACAGAGAGCAAGAAGATTGCTGTCAAGAAGAGAGTTCTGCAAAGAAGAAAGACCCTGCAGAGCAAGGGTCAGGCTGGTGTGGCCACCTGCAAGAGAGCTGGTGATTTGTAGGTGTTGTAAGTTCCTATAACTGCGTCCTCTTACCTGGGAGAGATGAGGTGGGTGATGGGAGAGGCAATTCTTCCAACAAAACCATGATATTTTACACAGAAGAACCTGTTCCAGCACGTCCCAAATCCATGGGAAGGATTTTCCTTTGGGCTCCCACTGGCAACCATCAACCATCTCTGACCCAACCCAAGACCTCTCCAAGGGCATCAATTACTGGACTAAATGACTTTTGATATCTTCAAATAGCCAAAATTCATTCAGATAAGCATAAGACCCTGCAGGAGGGATGCATCCAAATGCTGGTGGCATCACCAAGACCATAGACACCCAGGTGTGTTTCTAGCTCAGCTGCTGCACAGCCCACGTCCTCCCTTACCTGTCCATAAACCACCACCTGATATCTGTGCCAGGATGAAAGGACAAACTGGACACCTCCATTTTGCCTGGAAAATAAGTTCATGAACTTCTGTTATCATTCAGGCATGATCTAATTGAAACATCATGACTTACACAATCGGCTCCTTCTCCGTCCCTTTCTTCCACTCTTCTGAAAAATGCTTCCTGCTCTCTCCAGCTGGAGAATCCATCCCTCTGCCTGCTTTGAAGTAAACATTTTGTTGGGCTTGGCTGCTGTCACAGCCACACAGAGTCTTCTGCCTGATATTTTATCCATCTGCTGCTGAAGAGAATATTTTGAGCTCAGTCTCAAAAGGTTTTTGAGGTGCTGAGTAGAATTAGGGAGCACCAAATGCGAGAGAAGCCCCATCCCTGGACATTTGGAAGGCCAGGCTGGATGGGGCTGTGAGTAACCTGCTCTAGTGGGAGGTGTCCCTGCCCACGGCAGGGGGTTGGAACTGGGTGATCTTTAAGGTCCCTTCCAACCCTGACAATTCTATGATTCTATTAAATGCCTTAAAAATTCAATACTCTGAGAGATGCTTGTTATGACAGCCTGGTACTCACATGCTGTGATCTGGAGAGCATACACTGGTCCACATTAGCTGAGGACCTGGTGGTCTGTCACCCCTCCACGGTTCAAATGCCAAGATGTAATCCAACACTGATTTCCTCTTCTGTCTCCAGCGAATGGAAAGAGGGAATTGGACTCCTGCACCGCCGAGGTTGCCAACACCTGCCTTGCCTCATTTCTTCTGCTTGGAGAACATCTGGCTCTGCTCTGGGCCAGCCATGTGTGGCCAGTTGTGCTGCACGGGCTGTGCTCGAGCCTCCAGCAGCATCTGCCTGGCTGGAGCTGCTCGTTGCAGTGAGACCACGTGTCTGTGGTGCCTTTCCTTCCAGGGCAGGCACAAATCACTTTCTGTTTGATGCTGGTCCTGGCTCCTGGGGTTTTTTCCCACCTGGATTGCTCTACAAAAATGCTGGTTTCTGTTCAGTTGACCTATGAGGTCTGCCCAGGAGAAAGCACACATGGTCCTGGCACTGCTGCTGTGAAGGGGGGACACAGGAGGGGCTGTGAGGAGCTGGGATACTTTGCACCTTTACCCCATGGGGTATCGGCAGGCAGGACACCACAGAATCATAGAATTGTCAGGGTTGGAAGTGCCCTTAAAGATCGTCTTGTTCCAACCCCCCTGCCATGGCAGGGACACCTCCCACTACATCAGTAGCTCACAGCCCCAGCCAGCCTGGCCTTCAAAATGTCCAGGGATGGGGCTTCCAGCACCTCTCTGGGCAACCTGTGCCAGTGTCTCCCCACCCTCCTGGGCAAGAACTTCTTCCTAACGTCTCATCTCAATCTCCCCACCTCTAGTTCTGACCCATTTCCCCCCAGTCCTACCACTACCCGACATCCTAAAAAGTCCCTCCCCAGCTTTCTTGTAGCCCCCTTCAGATCCTGGAAGGCCACAAGAAGGTCCCCTCGGAGCCTTCTCTTCTCCAGACTGACCAACCCCAACTCTCTCAGTCTATCCCCATCTTGGGGGCCATCAGAGCAGCCCTGCTCTGGGCCAGCTGCAGGACACCAGTCCTTCACTTAAAACCTCTGTTTTACCCTCCTCTTATTCCACAGAAGTTTGTCTCAGCTATTTTGAAACTTGTACCACTACTTTTTGAGAAGTTCCTTGAAATTCTCTGAAAAACCAGTTTGTGGTGGTGCTTACTTGTGTTAAGGGGAATTCCTTACATAGCATTTGAACTAGACAATGTCCCTCCCTACCACAGACCTGCAAAGCCCCAACATTCCTATCCAGATGTTTTTCAAATACCCCTTTGCTCCCCCAAACCTTGCAGGGTGAGATGCTTTCCCTTGCCTCCAAACATTGGGCATCCATGTACCTTGCTCCCCAGCACCCAAAATCTACTGTCTGGCCCCACTTTTCTCACCTCCCAGAGCAGGGGCTGCTCTCTGCTGTCACTTCCAGGATGCCCATTTGGAGGATGGAGGAGGAGGCTGGTGGTGAATGGTCCTTTGTGCACTCTGCTGCATAAAGAGAGCATTATTAGATCTAAAAATAAAAATCTCTGTGCTAACAAGAGTAAATTATTGCATGAGTTACTGCAGGGAACATGCAGCATCCACAGCTGGGGTGATGGACACCTCCTGCAGCAGGACCAACATGCTCTGGTTCAGGTTTATCAGCAAAGACACCGTGTCCATGCAGGGCTGGGAAATAAGGAGAACAATCAAAACGTTGGGCCAGTTGTGGAGGTGGTTTGCATGCTGGAGCAGGGCTGCCATCAGCACCCAAAGAGCAATGGCCATGGCTGGGGGGGGTTCTCCCTCACAGCCCTGCAGCTCGGGGCAGGGGTGACCCCTGAAGGGAATATTTAAGGAGCTGGTTCATTTCCAGGAAATCTCTCTCTTGTTCTTTCCTTCCCAACAGAAAAGCTAAATCCTCATGAACTTTTTGAGAACTTTTGTCCCTTCCCTCTTCCCAGCTGAGCTCCGCTTTGTGCTGGTGACAGAACCCCTTTCTCCAAGCACTGGCCACAGGCCAGGACCTGGAAATCTCAACTGCTTGCTGGCGATGCCACCAGCCCCATCCCCCTTCCCCCTGGGCTGATGCAAAGCCCCAGCTCCAACCAGCTCACCTTTGAGGTGCTCTCCATGAGTCTTCTTCCTTCTCCTCCTTGTGCAGAGGATGATGGAGCCAGCTCTGCTTGCTTCATCTTTCCCTGCAATGAAAAGCCTCAAATATCCTGGAGAACAATCTGACAAACCTGTGGTAGGGGAAGATGAAGAGGGTTGGTGGTGGTTACTTAGAAGAAACCACTGTAGAAGAGATGTTGGAAGGAACAGCCAAGGCAGGAGATGCTCTTCACCCAGAGAAGGAAATGCAGCTGCCCCAAGACTTGTCACCTCCATCCTACTCTCTCCTTTCTTGCCTTCCCAGTGCACTCCTCTTCCCCTCTCCAACTCCAGAGATGCTCTCTCTGGGACAGGACCAGTTTGCTGAGGTTTTTACAACTGTTTGCATCTTTGCATCACCCAAAGACCCCCAAAATGGACCCAGTCCCCTCATGCTGTGTGGCAGAAAAGAGATTTCCTGGTTAAAGAAGCAAAGGTCTGTGTAAGAGCAGAGATTTGGAGGGCAGAGGAGAGAAGCCACTGTATTTTACAAGCCCAACTAAACCAGGGCAGAGGGTCCCCTCTCACCAGCAGCATCTCCAGAGGTGCAAACCATGAAATGCTGATGAAAAACCCCCAAGAGATCACATAAACTGTCACTACCTCAGGAGGTTTGAGTTCTCCCAGGGCACTGGTATCCCCAGGGCACTAAATAAAACTCTTCCCTTTCACCAAGTTCCCATTTTCTGGAGCTGAGTCTATGAACAGGTGACCAAAACGTTCAGTGATTTCACTTCCCTGTTTCCCAGGGGCAGGGAGTGAAACCGGAGCCGTTGTGCAATCGGGAGGGGAATCATCATGATCTCTCTAAATGTGTGTCCTCCAACCACCAAAATATGTTTTGAAGCTGAGTGGGGAACAAACACAAACAGTGATTGCAACACAGCCACTGCTGCAGATTATATAAAGAGAACTGGGCTTATTTTCTGTGAGGGTTTTAACCTTTGCAGATGAGCTGGGCACTGGGATAACGTGTGCTTGAGGTGTCAGGAGGGAAATCACGGGATGGTTTGGGTGGGAAGGGACCTTAAAGCTCGTCTGGGCCAACCCCCTGCACTGAGCAGGGACATCTGCAACTATCTCAGGTTGCTCAGAGCCCCACCTCACCTGCAATGGATCCAGGGATGGGGCAGCCACCACCTCTCTGGGCAACCTGGGACAAGCTCTCACCACCCTCAGCATCAACAATTTCTTCCTTCTCTCTAGTCTAAATCTCCCTCTTTCAGTTTAAAACCATCCCCCCTTGTCCTATCCCAACAGGCCCTGCTCAAAAGTCTCTCCTCATTTTTCTTTTAGGCACCTTTAAAGTACTAAAAGGCTTCAAGAAGGTCTCCCTGGAGCCTCCTCTTCTCCAGGCTGAACAAGCCAGGCTGGTTTCCAGAGGGAGGAGTGACAACCACTCAGCCCAGCCTGGAGGGAGGGTGTGGTGAGAGCTCTCATGGAGCCAAGCTGCTGGAGACAGTAAACATGAGGGACTACAACTGCCTGGCCAGAAGCCCTCTGCAGCCACCTCCATCCCCAGCCATGATGACAGATGAGGGTGTAACTGCGGTTCCTCTAGAGACATTTATTGGAAGGGTATAAAAATAGAGTGCAAATTTCCAGAAGATGTATTTAAACACACCATGGGCAAATTGTCCCACAGGTTGGTGGGAGAGGAGCCCAGAAGGTTGGGAGTGTGTCCAGATTCCCTAATGCACCCAGATCCACTGAGCAGAGCAGATCCTCGATCCCCAGAGGTTGGTTGTGACCTGCAGAGTCCAAGTGAAATGTCTTCTGCAACTGAGAGGAGCCCTCAGCTGATGCTGGCTGGGAGGGCAGAGCCTGTTCCTCCTCCTCGTGGCAGGCTGATAATAGCAGTAAATATGGGATTACACCAGGTGGGTTAATACTGAGCAATGTGTGACTGAGCATCTTGGATCCTTAACAGTCCTCCTGCTGAAGTTGTTTCTATTCTAAAGACCCATCCAAAGTCGGACCAAAATTGTACAGTTCCTGCTCTCGGGTGAGTTCCAGAAACACCTGAAATGGGCAAGATAAAACGGATTATTTCTCTGATTTGCACTGATTTTTCTCTGCTGCTCCTTTACAGGAGGTAGAGCTCTCGTAGGCCATGTGTGAAGTAGTTTTGTGTGGGGAGCAACATGTAGTAGCAGAGACTCCTGTGTAACCTGTTGAGAAGCACCAGTTGCCCATACATCTATCCATAGAGTAGATTTTAATCATCAATGGATTGACATAAACATTCCTTGTGCAAAAGCAACAACCTCCTGCTTCAGGAGCAACCATAGAGGTTGGACATGAGCATCTACCATGGGCATCCATCCCTTGGATAAGCTGCCTTGGGTGAGTGGAGTCATAGAACCATAGAATCATGGAATATTTGGGGTTGGAAGGGACCTTTAAAGTCCATCTTTAAAGGCCATCATCAGCTAGATCAGGTTGCTCAGAGCCCTGTCCAACCTGACCCTGAGTCAGACAGCAACACTTTGCCTAAGCTTGTTCCCACCACGCTAAATCCCTGCATTGAAAAATCCCCAAACCATTCCTCTCCACTTTCCCAGTAGAAGACCCCTCAACACACCACCCCCAGGGAGTTTTTTGGTGGAGCAGCCTCTGCCACTGCACTGGCCCAGGTCTCACTGGGGCTTTGGGTCCTGCTCATGGCTTTAGGGCATCTCTAGCCTTGAAATCACTTGCCTGAGCCAAAGTATTCAAGGAGAAGCTGTACTCCTCGAGGCTGAAGTTTCGTTTGGCTGTGGAGAAATGGGAAGAGAGTTGAAAATTGGCAGTTTGGGTTCCTCCTTTTCAAAAAGTCATCTTGTTTTGCTCCTACCTTCTTCTAGCTTGAAGAAAGACTGAGACAGGGGCAGTGCATCCTCCATTGGGACCTTGTACACTAGCAGAGAGGGGAACCTTGAAGAAGAAGAAGAAAAGGTGATTTTTGCTCTGTATTGAGGTTGTGAGGGCCAAAACTTGATGTCAACACTATAAGCTGGATATTTGGACACTGCTGCAGGGATGGATGCGGTGACATAATCAAATCAGATCCCCGTAGAGGGACTCTGAGCTGCTCATCCTTCTCCAACCCAGTTCCTGTGTCTGGCCATTGCACTGGGCACAGTTTTGGGGATGGGGTGGTACCAAAATCACTGTTGATCCCATATTTTATAGTTACCGCTGCTGACGGGCTGCACTTGGGAAGATCCTCAAAACCTCAGCATGGAGAAGATCAGTGCACTCGGGATCCTTGACCTTCATCTCCAGCAGATAGCTTCTGCCAAACTTGTTCTTCAGGTACTGAACGGAGCCAATGCACCTGCAGGGGAGGGAGGGGAAGACAAGAGACGTCAACATGAAACCTTTGGTGCCCCAACATCTGCCCCTTCCCAAGTTGTACTGCTGGGGAAATCATGAGGAGCACTTCATAAAGCCTGTGGGGATGGGGTCAGGTAAGTGAGGGTGGAGAAGAAGCTCTTGTCACTGCATGGACATGCTGGGACTGCATGTCCCAGCTCAGCCATGCTCTGGTGCCCACCGTAGCTGCCCAGACACCATGATGGCCACACGGTCACAGATCGCCTCCACCTCCTCCATGTAGTGAGTTGTTAGGATGGCTCCTGTCTCCTTGGTTTTCAGGGTGGCTCGAATCGTTTTCCTGAGGACCAGAGAGGGAGGAACATCAGGCATTTGTATCTTTGTCCCTCTAAATGCCTCCCCCCTAAAACAAACCTAAAAACTTCACACAGAGCAACTTTAGATGGATGGGCACATGGAAATGCTTTGAAATAATGACCAAAAAGTATTTTTGACCCAGGCCCTTTCATGAATTCTTCTAAATCCCATATATGGCTGTCCTAAAGTTTGCAACAAGGATGAAGGTAAAGTGGTTTTTCTCTCTCCTTGCTCATGCTAACCAGGAAAATGGAGTTTCCAATAATAACACGGGCAGCACTAACCACAGATGGGGTAAGACACTCTTTACCTAACCTTAAGCATCTACAGGGCTTCCACCTTCTTTACCACTGAGGTTCTACTCACCAGACACAGCGCTGCTCATTGAGGTCCATGCCAGTTGATGTCTCATCCATGAGCAGGACCGTGGGGTTGCCCAGCATGCAGACTGCCAGGGACAGCTACAACGGGGAAAGGGTTGGAGTCAAATCTTCTGCATTCTGGCTACAAAGAGCTGCAGATGGTGTCACTTCATTTAGGGGAATCAAGGTTCTGATGTATAGGAAATGAGGGGTAGGGAAAGGCTGATTTCCATCACCCCACCATGGAGGACAACATGATGCTCCTCAGAGCACAGGGAGGTCCCTCTGCTCATGGAGGGGAGTTTTGATTGGTGCTCATTACAGGCTAAATGAAACATACCTTCCTGGTGATCCCAGCAGATAACGTCCTGATTTTTTTATTTAAATAGTCTTGAAGCTGCAGAACATTCACTAGTCTGTGGGGAAAGGGAACAAGCAAAGAAAGAACATTTTTGTTATTCCCAACTCAACGCCCTCATCAAGGATTCCCAAAGTGATTAAAAAGAAGACTGTTCTCCCCCTTGCTCTTGACTCCTGCTTGTTTCCATTAAACATTTATTGTGCTATTAAAATGTAAGTGAATTTTTGAAGCCAAGTGTACTGAACAAGCCACAAGCTCTTTGCTAAGCCCATCATTAGTGTCAACAGCATTATAAATCCCTTCCACCTCGCCAGTGTCAGCTGAGCAGGCAGCACTTAAGCAGCCTTTCTTGTGGTGCCAAACTCTAACAGCAAAGATTTGAGGGATGCTTCCTAAAGATAACGCACTTAAAAGGACATTAGTGGTGCATTTATCCCCACTAAAGGCAAATTGGAGATTTTCTCAACTTGCTCAATCATGTCATTTAGCACAAAACCACTTCTGCAGCTCCATTTCCTGAGTGTCTTTCAAGGTTACCTCTGGCTCCCAGTGAATAGTGACTTTCTGGTCCCCTCCCCATGCCCTAGGACAAGAGGATAAAACATTGACCACCCTCCATCCATACCTGTTGACAGCAGCAGTTGTGTCCTCCTTGGACACCCCTTTCACAGCCGCGTAGATCCTCAGGTGGTCAAGCACGGTGAGGTCTGGCCAGAGGGTGTCCTCCTGGGGGCAGTACCCCAGGAAGGTGGGCTCGTGGTCCTGGAGGTGGGAGGTTGCTCCATCTTCTGTCTTCACCAGCACCTACATGATCAGGTTGATGGTTTTGCTCTCCCATAGCCTTGCCCAGAAGCAAGGGGATGGTTCAGAGGAGGACTATGGGCTTCACTGGGATTTAAGCAAGGGAGTGATCTTGCAACTCTCATGACATAAGAACATCCTTGCTGTGAGGTGCCAGAGCCTGGCCCAGGCTGCCCAGAGAGTTTGTGGAGTCTCCTTCTCTGGAGAGATTCCAAACCCTCTGGACACGATCCTGGGCACCCTGCTCTGGGTGACCCTGCTTTAGCTGGGGGGTTGGATGAGATGATCTCCAGAGGTCCCTTCCAACCCCACCATTCTGTGACTTATGTGGTTTCTAGATATAAACATGGCCAACTAGGGTAGATGCAACTGCTTCTCCAAGTTAGAAGCAGCTCCCAATATTTCTTTATTAATATATTATTTAATTCACTACCTCCATTAAAACCTTGATCGCTAATAGTGCTTTGGAAAAAAAATTATAGCTTAGCATAGGTGCAAGGTTTGCACTTGTACTTTTATCACGGATTTATCCCTTTTCTCCAGCCCTCTCCTACCTGCCCAGCAGTCGGGGTGACCTCTCCAGTAATCATTTTGATAGTTGTGCTTTTACCAGCTCCGTTGGGCCCCAGAAGTCCTAATACCTCTCCTGCAATCAATAGATATCATTTCTTAATGTTCCCCACTCAAATATATCAGACAGTTCCACCCAAGAAAAAAATATCAAAGAAAGGATGTTAATGCCAAAGATCACATAAAAATAAACAGTGTAAATATAAGATCTGAGAGTCTGTAGGATTTAGGCTCTAACTGATGCTGTGAGTCTCTCAGGAGCCACTGCTGAAGGTCATCCTGGAGATCCTACATTATTTTAGATAACAGAGAGTCAAAAGTAAGTAATAAGCTGCAGCCAGGTCACATTGCTCATTAACACAGCAATCCCAACCCAAACACTCCTTCACCACACAGCAAATAGACGTGACCTTTGTGTCCTTGCCCAGGTCACTGGGAATATGCAGAGAATTCACTTTTTGGGTACAACGGGGGGTCCAGAGCAGGTCTGGGAGAGCAGTTCCCACTCTCACCTTTTTTAACACAGAAGGAAACAGTTTTGGTGGCTATTTTCTGCTGCTTCTTCTTAAAGAATGAGCCAGGTTGTTTTATTTCATATTCCTTGGACAGATTGTTGGCAATAATGATTGATTTCTGAAAACGTGGAGAAAGAAGAAAGATTTATATTATATCACATCACATCATATCATATCACATCACATTATATCATATCATATCACATTACATCATATCATATCACATCACATTATATCATATCACATTACATCACATTATATTACATTACATCACATTATATTACATTACATTATATTACATTACATTACATCACATTACATTATAATACATTATATTACATTATATTACATTACATTACATTATATTATATTATGTTATGTTATGTTATATTTATTTTATTTTATTTTATGATTATATTGGACAGCATCAATCCCTCAGTAATATTTTTCCATTAAAAAAAGTCAGAAAACCTTCTAAAGACCTTTGGACTTGATATTTCACTGAGAATACGAGGTGCAACAGGACATTTTATTGTCCACATTCCTCTTAAGAGCTTTTTTTTCTTTATCTGGATGGGACCCAGAGGGATTAATGCAGCCCGAGCACTGACCTGCTCTTATTGACACTTGGTGGCTTGGTTTTTACTGCTCTAAAATAAACCAAGGACAACCCTTAGTCCTACCTCCTCCTCACTCGAAGCTGTCATGGCTTTTCTCACTGCTTCCCTTTCAGCTCTAACATCTTCATCCTCCTCTTCAGGCTCCTCGAAGTGTCGGTGGCTGTTTTCTTTTCTTGGAGTGATCCTGCAAAGCCAAAATCCTAATTTATCTTAGCATTTTGTTGGTCTTCACCCTTGTTCTCCACTGCTGCAGTTTGGGTAGACCAAGCGTGAATGTCCCTCTGGTTCAGTGTTCCTTGGAGCTGGTTGTTGTTGTTCTTTAATTTTATATATATATATATAATTTTTAT
>VYZX01026628.1:521960-611154 GCA_013401335.1 Brachypteracias leptosomus
AATAAAAAAATTTTTTTGGCTTGATCATAAAAAAATTTGAAGTAATAAAAATTATTAGTATTATTTAACAAAATTTTTTTTTAAATAGGGGCACAAAGGCAATGGTATCTGACCAAAATGTTGTCTCAGAGGAAAAGCAGCATTGCAGGAGTGTGGGTCTCACGTGTGCCTGAGGTGGATGGGTGCTCATACAAACCTGAATATCGGGTCCTTCCTCAGAACTGGTCTGCCATATTTCATCTCCAGGTATCGAAGGAGAAGAATGAAACCCACAGAATGGATATAAGGCTAAAAAAAAAAGAGGTTGGCACATTAAGAGCCTTGCCTTCCATCCTGCTCTGGCTGGGACTAAGAAGGTGGCAGCAGCTTTATAGAGTATGGGAGAGAAGAAACACAGGATGAAAAAATAAAGTCCATTAACATCTAAGCTCAGGGTGATTCTGAAGGGTCTAAATTCTGGTGTCACTTATCAACACTGCAGAAAATACCAATGGTAGGAGAAAAACACAATTCATACAGTAAGAGGGAAATCTGAGCTTATTTCATCTTCCCTTCCCCATCTCAAAGGGTTATTTTTGGGCATCCCCATCCAGCCCCACCAGGATCCTCCTCCAGCATGGACTGAGCTCAGGGGTGTTTCTTGCTTCACTGGGGATGGGGTTTGGGAGACACACATTGATCAATACAAGTAATCTCAAGTGTTTTCTTACTGCAAAGACAGCTACCAGTACTTCAGCTTCTGAACTCCAAAGGCCTTCTATAAAAACCTGTAAGAATAAAACCAAAACCAAACCACCATGAAGACCAGGAATTCTGGCGCATTTATGGAAGGGTTAAAAACAAGCAACAAACTCCTTGAAAATGTACAAAACCACCCGATTTACCCAAAATATTCACCATACAGAGGAACAAATACAGATCCCTGGACATTTTGAAGACCAGGTTGGATGGAGCTCTGAGTAACCTGCTCTAGTGGGAGGTGTCCCTGCCCATGGCAGGGGGGTTGGAACGAGCTGATCTTTAAGGTCCCTTCCAACCCTGACAATTCTATGATTCTATGTCTGACTTTGGACATCCCAATCCTACACCAATGGACAGCACTTGGTGCATGTATAGGACTTTTCTTCAGGAGGTGATGGCCTATCCCTGGAGAACATCTGCTCTCCTCAACTTTGGGGTCCCAGTACAGAAGAGGTGAGTGGGACAGGACAGAGGAGGAGTTTCTTCTATTTGGACTTCACTCCCAAGTCATTTATGGCTCATAAAGTAGCTGGAGGGGTTTGTTAAATTCTTAGCTGGCTTTCCACTACCACTCTCAGCTTACATGGAGTGAAGCACCTTGTGAATATTCTTAATTCTCACTCTTTTTCCATGCAAATCTTGATGCATGACTTCAAACTTTCTCATGATCAAGCCAAGTTGCTTGACTCTGCATGGAAAGAATGAAAAGTGCTTCCCTAACCTACAGCCCCAGCACAACTGCACCAGAGGTAGCCCCTCACCAGAATGAACTGCTGGAAAAATTAGATCTGATCTAAAAGGGTCATCTAACGATGCTCTCTGGCCATTTGGAAAATCCCACCCAGAAGAGGAAACTAATGAGTGTTTGCAGAATGCAACATGGAGTTACCACCAGACTTTGCTCAGAATATTGTGGGGTGTGTTGTGTTGTGGTGTTCTCCTCCCCCAGCACCACCACTTACCTCCTGGCACTCGTTTGCCACACCCAGCAGTGGATACATGGGAATCAAGAGAGAAAAAACATAGAAGATTGCAGGGGTGATGAAACCCATTATTCTGGTGATGAGAGCACAAGCAAAGCTCACCTGAAAATAAAACAAGAGGACAACTTAGCTGATGGGAAGGGTTCTGTTCCTCGCTGCTCTTACAACTTTGGTGGGTCTACTTTTGCAATTACCTGTTGGATTTCTAAAAATGGGCAAGGAATATAAAGATGAGAAGCAGTG
The DNA here is from genome assembly GCA_013401335.1 of Brachypteracias leptosomus. Classification (NCBI taxonomy): domain Eukaryota; kingdom Metazoa; phylum Chordata; class Aves; order Coraciiformes; family Brachypteraciidae; genus Brachypteracias; species Brachypteracias leptosomus. The sequence continues at coordinate 523,928 of VYZX01026628.1, forward strand.
AGGGTTCAGGAGGTCCTCAGCCATCTCTGGTAGGCTGCTGGTTTGGGTCACCCAGGGGAATTTCTCCCCAGGCATAGGGCTGCTTCAGGCAGAAGAAGGAAGCATGGGATCCCATCCTGTTCTTTCCCACCTCAGTTCATGTCAAATCTCCTTCCAGGTCAGGCTCTGCATCTAACCTGATGGCTCATGTCTCAACACTCTACATCTCTTGGACGTGACGTGTTGAACACAGCAATAAATAACTTTTTTGCTTCCATTCCTGCACCAGCTCAGGGTGGATCCAAGCATTTCCCATGCCCCAGCAGGATTTGGAGAACAGAACATGGTGACACAAATTTCATATAGAGTTGACTGCTATAAAAACCATGCTCATATTTATGTCCTACTTCTAAACTTGGTGTTTTGACCTCCAGATCACCCCGAAGAACTCAAAATACATGTCTGGAAACCCTCCTTTTTCTAGCCATATGCTTACCACTATCAGGATTAAAGACCAAAAATCACGGTTCCTTCCTTTGCAGAAGATGAAGGAGATCACGTACATGAAGAGCACGACAGAAACTCCATAGCCTAAAGTACATTTAAGCTACAGGAAAAAAAAAAAAAAAAGAGAAAATGGAGCCATCTAAACAACATTGAGCAACATGGTTCTGTTTAAACAATTGTACATTAAGATCAGGGTGTTCAGAAATTACCACAATTTTACTGCTAAGCGTAAGGAGTCAGGAGGAGGTCAGTAAACACCTGGGCACCCAGAGGTGTGAAAGCACCATCTGCACCCACAGTGTCTCAGCTACCTCTGCCCATGCTCAAAATATTACCCCAATCCCCCCCCTTGTGAGCCAGTGATCACCAGAATCATAGAATCATTTAGGTTGGAAAAGACCTCTAGGATCGTCAAGTCCAACCTTTGTCCAACATCTCCCTGGCCCCCAGACCACGGCTGGAAGCACCACATCTATTCATTTTTTTAATACCTCCAGGGATGGTGACTCCAGCACCTCCCTGGGCAGCCTGGGCCAGTCCCTGACCCCTCTCTCAGTAAAGAACTTCTTCCTAATGTTCAACCTAAACCTCCCCTGGGGCAACTTGAGGCCATCCCCTCTTGTCCTGTCATTAGTTCCTTGGGAGAAGAGATCAACCCCAGCCTCACCACAACCTCCTTTAGGTAGTTGTAGAGAGCAACGAGGTCTCCTCACTGCAATGGGACATACCAGAAAGAAGAAACTCCAGGAGGCCATGGAAATCTTGCTGCTCATTGTGGACAGAAGCCCAAACATGGAGAGGAGAATTAGCCAGCACAGTGGGATGTCCACCAGAGCCTGGCCACACCAGTACGCCGAGGGAAAGAGCCCCGAGACCCGCAGCTGGGCACGAGCTCCCACCTGGGAAGGCACAATGCAAAGGGCAGGTTATTGTCGGGGCCTGGTTGACCAACTACCCCCATGGGGATGGCTGCAGGAAAGGCAAAGCTGCCAAGAAGCTGCCACCACCATGATACCGGGGTGAATTTCCACCTCTTTTTGTCTTCTAGCATCTTGTGTTGGCTGCTCATGGCAATGCAGAGCAGAGCACCTCAAGCTGCCCGTCCTACTCTAATGCCCCCGTGGCGGTGCAGCTGGAATCCCTTCTGCCCACCCCAAATCTGCTCCAGGTCGAGGAGTTTACCTTGTAATCCTTCCTGTAGCTCATTGCAAAGTGAGGAAGAAACCCAGGGAATATCGTCAGCATATAAGAGAGGTAAAAAGAAAGAAAATGATCCCAGACATATTGTTCATTTGTCTGAAAAGAGAAGAAGAAAACATTTGTAGAAAACATCCTCGGTGTAGTGGATAGAACCCACAAGTCATCCCACTGCATTTCTCATGAGTACGGGGCAGTATGAACTCAAAGGGTGTGGGTTAATAAACCAAATGTGGGCAGGAGGAAGGTTTTCCCCAAATACAGCCCTGCAAAGTGCTTGCTACTGGTGAGGAGAGATGGGTGGTGCAGGTCTCACTCTGTCTCAGCCTTGTGGTGAGCTCTCTCTTCTGTCAATTGATGGGCCATGGCTTGAATAAGGTGACATAAAGAATTCAGAAGCTCCTCAATAAACCCTCAAGTCACCCTCTCCATTCCAAGACCCACAAGAGAAAAATTATCTTCAGTTTTCTTGAAGTCCAACATGATGGCTCCAGAGCCACCACCACCAAGGAAGGTGGGTTTACAGGTACAGACAGCCCCATGTGGCTTCCCAGTAAAATCTGACAACTCCCTGGGACCTTAAAGAGATTTAACAGCTATTTTCCAACACCTTCTAGCTGCCAAGCTCTGACACTTACCAAAAGATGATGACTCCAGATCCGAATGTGTTGGGTGGAGTTGAGGGCTCCCAGCAGAGAGTTGCTGATGACATTCACCAGCACCGGGAAGCAGTTGATGGCCTCCATGTGGCATAACACAGTAAACCTGTAGCTCTTCAAAGAGCAAGAAAATAAAAAGAAAACTCTTGGCTTTTCTCCTCTGCAGGGAAGAAAAGGAGCAAAGCAGGAGAATCCAGGCATGAAATGGTTTTGCCTATGCCTTGTTTGCTAAAAAACCCAAATTATTTGGTACGGGAAGCCTGGATGGTTGTGCTACAAAAATGTAAAGTTGCATGAGTGAGATAAGATCTCCTCTAGCATGTAATTTACTGGTTAAAACACCCTCAAATCCTTCTACCTATGGACCTTACTCAATAGGAGCATCCCACAGGTAGAGCTCATGGAGGCATCTCGCTTAATTATCCAATTGTTGGGAAGAAACGGGAGCAGGAGAACAAAAATCCTCACCTGGCCTTTGCGAGACACTTTTATAGCCCCGTTGTGGTGTAAGTCCTCTGTGATATTTATCCCTTTTGCCATCTCCACCTTGAGATCTTGGCTGTGGAGCAGGTGGATGAACTTTTCAATGCTTGTGCCTGGGGTGAAAGCCAAAAGCAGAGGAATCATAGTGCTGAACACAAGGAGAGTCTTTGATGGTTTGTTTGGTTTGGCTTGTTGTTTGTTTTTTAAATTCCATGATCACCAAACAAAACCAGAGAAAGTCTGATAACTGTGGACATCAGACAGCACATACATGGTGGGTCATTACATATTATTATTAGTGAAGTTAATGGATTTCAGCCTTGACTGAATTTTTGCTTTGTCTTTTTTTTTTCCCCTCTGTCTTTGCTGAGTTGCTAGAAAATATATTCTCTTTTGTGATGGCCTCATGAAGCCAACAGTACCATACTCTGGCCAAATAACAAAATATCATCCACACGTAGGAATGCTGAAGGTAAAACTCTGGAAGGAGACCATTAATTTGACTCATCATTAATGAGCCTTACTGGAGTTTGGTGCCTGGTTTGAGAATCCCACACTTGGAAAATGCAGAAATTGTTTGGGTAGACATCTGGATCTGGGCCACAGAATCACTGAATGGGGTTGGAAGGAACCTCTGGAGATCATCTAGTCCTACTCTGACAGAGTCACCCAGGATCATGTCCAGGCAGGTTTTGGAATCTCTCCAGAGAAGGAGACTCCACAACCTCTCTGGGCAGCCTGGGACAGTCTCCAACACCCTCACACCAAAGTTTCCCCTCAGGTTCAGATGGGTCCCTTCTATTCTCACCTGCTTTTCACATGACTGCATCAGGATCTCACCAGCTGCTGAAACCAAAGTGGGCATCAAAATGACACCACCTCTGCCCTTAGAACCCTTACATCCCACAACCATCTTCTCTTTCACTTCTTTTCATTGCAAAAGCAGGAAGAACCAGAGTAGGAAAGGGTGAGGAAAGGTCTGTACCCCTCACCTGTGTTGTTCTGGACCAGGAGGGTGGTGGTGTCTGAATAACCTGTCTTCCTCAAGGGCAAGAAGTATCGTGCAGACGAGAGCTCCCAAACGTTCATATTCTGCCAGGCAGCGACCAGGGACATTTGCAAAACCAGAGGAAGCAGAAAAACCCCATAGAGCATCAAACTACATTAAAGAAAGAGATGAATAAACACTCTGAAAACAGATATTCAGCAGAAGGCGTTTGCCTGTTGGGGATGGTGCACTCTGCTCTGGTTACCCAACGTTCTTTCTGGGAGAAATTCTTGGCAATTTAATTTTCACAAGTCTCAAACCATGAACATCCACAGAGGATCTCAAAATTTAACAGAGAGTGGACTTCAAATCTGGAGTGCTTAACTTTTTAGGGCCATAAAATGCCTTTCAGGCTTCCTTAAGATACAAGTTTTTTATAAATCAGCATCTCTCTTCTGCTTCTTGTGCCCCACCAGGAAATGCAGCTTGGATATCTATGGAGCCAACTGAGTTCAGGCACTGGCAGCATGAGAGAAGTTTAGAAAAAATTAAAGAGGAAGCCTGAAAGTAGCATTTTTCCCTCCTCTTTCTGTACACACTGGTTTATTTTACATCTTTGTCACCCATCTGAAATAAAAAAAGTCTTTCTTCAGAAAGAAAATCATAGAATTGTCAGGGTTGGAAGGGACCTTAAAGTCCATCTAGCTCCAACCCCCCTGCCATGGCAGGGCCACCTCCCACTACATCAGTTGCTCGCAGCCCCAGCCAGCCTGGCCTTCCCAATGTCCAGGGATGGGGCTTCCAGCACCTCTCTGGCCAACCTGTGCCAGTGTCTCCCCACCCTCCTGGGCAAGAACTTCTTCCTAACGTCTCATCTGAATCTCCCCACCTCTAGTTTTGAGCCATTCCCCCCAGTCCTACCACCGAACATCCTAAAAAGTCCCTCCCCAGCTTTCTTGTAGCCCCCTTCAGACACTGGAAGGCCACAATAAGGTCCCCTTGGAGGCTTCTCTTCTCCAGCCTGAACAACCCCAACTCTCTCAGTCTATCCCCGTAATTAATCCAAACTCTCATCAAATCGAGGGCGTGAAAATTGTCCCCCCTGCTGTGGCTGTGCCCAGTTCCAGATCAGCAAGAGAGAATCTCTTTGGCACTTACATGGACCGGAGGCTTTTCACCGAACTCTTGAGCTTTAAGAAGTGCACCCACGCCATGGCAATGACCTGCTGTCTCCAGAGAGCCAAGCCACCAACCGTCGCCTTCCCCGTGCCCGAGGCCAGCATGGAGCTCAGCTCTGTCTCCTCAGGGCATCGCCGTCCTGCCTCTGCCCACCCCTCCCCGGGGCCATGCTCATCTGCAGAGAGGTTTCCATGTGCATAGTTATGTCTAAGACCAGCTTCTGTGTTGTAATGGGTGAGAAATTAAGAGCCACCTAGTAACCAACTCTTGGAGGCGTGCCCAGGGGTTAGCGCAAAGCAGCCGCTCTCTCCGGCTGCAGGTTGTGTGTTTGCAGCCATGGTTGTACCTTCTTGATCCACTGTGGCTCCTCCCTCCAGCCTCAGGAAGACATCCTCCAGGGTTGTCATGCTCACTCCATAATTCATAATTCCCCGGGCAGAGCAGCTGTCGAGGACGTGGAACAGATCTGCAGGGCAGAGATCATATAAATGGTGAGGGTTGGAAGGAACCTCTGGGGATCATCTCATCCTAACTCGCTGTCAAACAGGGTCACTCAGAGCAGGGCGTCCAGGATTGTGCCCAGGTGGGTTTGGAATCTCTCCAGAGAAGGAGACTCCACGACCTCTCTGGGCAGCCTGGGCCAGGCTCCAACACCCTCACATCAAAGAATTTTCTCCTCCTGTTCTGATGGAACCTCCTGGGTTCCAATTTCTGCCCGTTGCCCCTTGTGCTGTCACTTAACATCTTAAACATATGGATGAATGTATGAAAGGTGTGAAAACCAAAACACAACAGTTCTGAAGCTCTCACAAGACTCCTGTAGAAAACCTCCCTCTTCATTTCTTTTTCTCCCCATTTGTGATTATGTTTTCCCCCTATGGACAATTCTCAGTTATTTTAACAGACATTACCTGGGAATTTATTCACGTTTTCTAGTGGCAGTTTGTATCTCAGCTCATACTGGCTGTGTCCTGAGAATGTGGCATTGGGGATGTACTGTTTGACCAGAGCTGTCACGTTCTCCGAGTCACAAGACCCACTGGCGTGGATTCTGTTCAGTTGAAAAAACCAGATGCTTAGTCTTGAAAAAACACCAAACCACAACAGACCTACCCAAACAAACCCCAACCACCATTGCATTTGCTAAGAAGCATAAAAAACAAACTCCAGCACGCTTCATTCTTTCCTTGCTCTGAAGTGCTGCTTCAGTTAATTCAACTGGATATGAATCCAGTTAATTTTCTTGTTTTGACAACATCTGCTTTATGGTTTCCCCCCTTACAGCCATTCTGGTGGCTCCTTGTACATCTACGTTCCCAGATACCAGTTGTTGAGGCTGAAGTAGGTACCTTAAGTGATAGCCAATGCCCCATTTTTTCTTCAAGAAGAGAGAGGAACCAACACACTTCAGCCTCCCGTGCGAGATCAAAGCCTTGCGGTCTGAAGACAGAGAAAGCCAAAGGAATTTATGCTGTAGAGCAGTTTGTTTGGAACTGAATCTCACACGAGGCTTCTGCTCCAGGGTTGTTCTGCTGAGATGCTCCAGGCTGAGCCTGTGCTTACCTGCGAGGACATCGGCCTCGTCCATGAACTGGGTGCTGAACAGGATCACCCGCCCAGCTTTGCGCTCCTTGAGGAGGCTCCACACCTGGTGTCTGGAAAGAGGATCCAACCCAGCTGTCGGCTCATCCAGGAACAAAATCTGCAGAAGGGACGAAATCAGACATTTAGGGTGTTGGGTAGTGGTAGGACTGGGGGAATGGATCAAAACTAGAGGTGGGGAAATTGAGATGAGACGTTAGGAAGAAGTTCTTGCCCAGGAGGGAGGGGAGACACTGGCACAGGTTGCCCAGAGAGGTACTGGAAGCCCCATCCTTGGACATTTTGAAGGCCAGGCTGGCTGGGGCTGTGAGCAACTGATGGAGTGGGAGGTGTCCCTGTCATGGCAGGGAGGTTGGAACGAGATGATCTTTAAGGTCCCTTCCAACCCTGACAATTCTATGATCCTATGATTCCTCATCACCGGTGCATTTGCACGTCTTTTGGGTTTCATCTCCTGAAATCCTCATCTCTTGAAGGCAAGAGACCCAGGCCACCCTTTGTGCAAGGACATCTATTCTAGGAGCTGTGCAGAGGTCAGGCAATGATCTATCTACTTTGAAACTAGACTAGCAAGACAGGTTATGAATTGAACAAAACTGAATTATTAAATTTATTAATTTTAATAATTATGAACATTCTAAAAGAGTCTGAAGTCATGCATGAACTGTAGCCAAGTACACACATAAGGGTTTAAGTTGGACCTGAATATTCCCTGTATTAGAGCTGTACCTGCTGCCTTACCTGGGGGTTTCCAAGCATGGCTATTCCAATGGATAACTTCCTTTTTTGTCCACCACTCAGTTTCTCAGCTTGAGTATCTTGAATGTCACTGATATCCAGCAGATCCATAATCTTTTGCATCTAGAACAGCACAAGGATGTCTATTCTCAGCACCTTCCAGCCTTTATTAGCCATGAAAGAGATCTGGCTGGGATTGAAGGCTCAGAGCATGCGCTGAGGTCTACCACCCCCAGCAGGAGCAGCCACTGTTGACTTGTCCTCATCTCCTTGGGTTGAGCAGAGGAGTTGCAGTGGTTACACCAAGGCCACAAGCCTGCCTGCTAGCCAAATCTCAACACCAGCTTCAATTTGCAGAAGACATGGCCAGGTGGACCCTTTGAGCTTCCAAGTGCAAAGAAAGCTTTTACTGAAGGTTTTCTACAGCCTCCCCTTGCTGAGCAGTGATGTCCTTCAGGGGAACACACACTCACCTCCTTCTCTACCTCTTTGAACTCGATGCCCTTGATTTCTGCAAAGGTTTTCAGGTTTTCTTTCACCGTCAAGACCTCAAACTGAACGTTGAACTGTGGGCAGATGCCAATCATCTCTCCAACCTCTTCCCTGTCTCCTGCCTCGGAGAGTTTGTGGTTGTATATGGTTGCAGAGCCTGTTAACAGGAATAAACACCACGAGGTGGAGCAAACTGGTCCTTACAGCTTTTGAACCCAGCCCACCCCATCCCACCACGTGCCATCCTACCTTCAGAGGGCCAGGTGAGTCCACTGAGGACATTCAGCAGGGTTGTCTTCCCAGCCCCACTGTGCCCAAGTATGGCAGTGATCTGACCCTCATAAATGTTTAAAGACAAACCTAGAACGAGAACATCATCAGGTTTGGGAAGACGTGAGGTTTGACTTGCCCTTTGTTGGAGGCAAGACAAACCAGCAAGAATTAAGTAGCAATAATTAACCAAAAGTGCTTTAAGCAACGTGGGGTGAGGTTCTGAAAACTTTTAACTGAAGGCATAAGAAGCTGCTCTGTATTTAGCAGAAAAGATAGAAATAGAACAATAAAAAAACCCCCAAAACTTTCTTCTCTTGGGTCCATTAAAAATGAAAAATAGGTAAAACCTGATCAAAATAGTAATCAGTCACATCCATTAATATTTGTCATCAATTTTCAAGCAATGCAAGTGCTGCTTTATTTTTTTGACCGACCAAAATGTTTGCACAACTTTTTTTTTGCTCATTTTTAACAGGAATCAATATCACAGCTTCCATACCTCTTAAAGCTTCTATCTTCTTGTCCTTCTTTTTATATGTTTTTTTTATGTTGTTGAGCCTAAAAGGAAGGTAAAGAAGATTATTTTATATTTTATATTTTTTTTTATATATATTATTTTATATTTATATTATTATTTTAGGGTTGCTGTAAGTGCATCTCCCTGCTGCCCTTTTTCATTCTTATGGGACTTGACAGAAATGGCATGAAAAGTAGGAGGTGGTGGGAAGAGACCCTGAGATTCAGCTGGGACTGGCTGGGAAAATCAAAACAAAGCTGGTGACAGAAGCAGTGGGAAGTCTGGGGGAGCATGAAACCCAAGGAGCATGAATAGCAATCCCTTCTCTCTTCACCTGATGGCCTCCTTCCCCAGGAACTCAGGAGGCACCGACTCTACGTCATCACCAAGGAGCTCCTCAGGGCTTGCTGATGTTCTGAGCATCTCCCTGGTGCAGCTTCTCCTGCTCCGTAACCAGTAGGAGGGTTTCAGGCAGAAAAAAGGGGATTCTGGGATGCCATATTTGCCTGGAAGGAAAGAAAAGATGAGTTGTTAGTAACCAAAGCCACAACCAAGACATCATCCTTGACTAAGGGGACCTTAGAGTGACCTACAAGTATCTGAAGGGGGCCTAGAGGAAGGCAGGGGAAGGTCTATTCAGAAGGGTAGGACCAGGATTAATGGTTTTAAGCCAGAAAAGGAGAGATTTAGACTAGATATTAGTAAAAAGTTCTTTAATCTGAGGGTGAGAGATCAGTGGAATGGGCTGCCCAGAGAGGGGGAGGAGGCCCCATCCCTGGAGTCCTTCAAGGTCAGGCTTGCTGGGGCTCTGAGCAGCCTGGCCTAGGTAGAGATGTCCCTGCTGGTGTAGGGAGGTTGGACCAGATGACCTCTAGAGGTCTCTTCCAGCCTCAAACATTCTAAACATTTAGGAGATTCTAATAAGTGTTTGGTTGCCTCAAAATTGGTACTTTGTCCACCTTGAAAAAAGAGGTTTGGAGGTGGGTAGGTGAGACAAGAAGGTTGGTTTGGGGGCTCTAAATAATTCAATATTTTACTTAATGAATTAAAATGTTGTCTCACACATTATTACACCATTTTCTCATAGTTTAACAGCAGTATAATTAGAAAGAAAAAACAGTAAATACTTCATTGCCTTTGATTTGGGAATTACCAGAGGCAGAAAAGTCATTCAGAGATAAAATACATTTTTTTAGACCAAAACCTGGTTTGATTGACTCAAAGAATGGAGAGGTCCATCACTTCTTGAGGAGCTACTACACACAGTCCATAAAAATCAAAAGTGTAAAAGAAATATATGAACTTAAACGTAAATCCCACCTACCTGGCAGGACCTTGTCAAAATACACAGCTAAGAGCATGTACAAGATGGAGTCAAAGATCAGCATCAAGTAAGTTGAAAATAGAAAAGATGATTCATCTGCAAGGTTAGAAAAAGAGAAGCCCACTCCATATTTTTCTAAATGAAAAACCTGAAATAAAGGACAAAGAAGAAGAATCAAACTATGGATGCAGTTGGCTTTGTTAACCCAGAAACCATCTGTAGGACTGAGCAATTTTTCTTCCTTTCTTTCTAGTGAGGAAGGGAAATAAATTTACCCCATGCAGAGCTCCTATGTTTTGATTCAGAATTTTCCAGAAGAAGAAAAGGTCAGAGTTTTATAGAAAATTGATATTGGGCACCCTTGATGTGACAGAGTCATGACAAAAGTGGTTTAATTTGACATAGTGATTGATTTAACCAGGTGGTAAATTAGCAATAAACTCAGTTTCTTCTCCTGCTGGTGCAGAAGTCTCCTCTACCAGGTGGATTTTTTTATATATTGGGAAATCAAATATTAAATAAGTGGAGCTAGAAAGCAGCTATGGAGATATAACTGATGGAAGCAGCTCAAAGCTCTGGAGATCTGAGTGATGGGAAACTGCACAGAATTATCTAAAGAGGGGATGGAGGGAGGAGGCAGCAGCAGCAAACTGTATTTTCACAGCATTTGTTGACAGGAAAAGTTGCAGTGAGAGGGGAAGGACTGGGCAGCAAAGAGCTGATGTCCCCAAGTCAACTCCCATTCATCAGCCCCAGCAGATCATGGTGCTGTTGTGACCAGTGGTGGGCTCACTGGGACATCCCCGGGTTCATGTGGGTGAGCAGAATTGCACAACAGCAGATGATTTGTGGTGATAGCCATGGTTTCCTTTGCACTCATCAGCTGTTTAAACAGGGCAATGGGACAGGGCCACTGGAGACTTTCTTTGCTACCCAACAGCAGCTCAGCTCGCGTGGAGGTTTCAAAACAGGATGTGGATGTGGATGAAAAGTACCTAAAGATTTTACAAATGTGGGAAAGCTGGTCTGTTGAAATTAGGATTATGACTTCCTATACCTCTCTCTACCAGCAGGGTCTTTTATGGCCACAATCTATGCTGGAAATTACTCTGTCCCCCCTGAGAGATGATGCTTCATACCTTTGCAATGCCAGCATTGAATGCAAAAGGGCAGAAGAGACCAAGAAACAACTTCAACGGCTCTGGAAGATTTTCTATCAGCACCATGAGGCTCAGGCAGCCAAAGATAAAGGTGATGAGGAACCCCACAGAGCTGGCGAGTTTGGCTGTCCTCAAGAGGGAGCAGAGCATGAAAACCAGGTGGATCTGTAAGGAGAGAAGTTTCCTGCAATCACTGAAGGGAATAAACATCTTTAACAGCAGCACTTGCATTTGCCAGCCAAGCAGATCTCTGGTGAGATCTGTAATAAAGTACACTCAAGTCCTTAGTGGGTTGAGCTGAGTTTCAAATCAGGTCTTTTGTAGCCAACCTACTGCCTGTCAGACCTTCAGGCTACATTTCAAACCACTGCTGCTGAGCCAGAGAACCCACTCAGCTCTTTCAGTTACTACAGCCATGCAAAGGATATAATGGAAAAGGCTCTGGAGTAATATTATGCTCATCAACATCACAATAAATCACGTGGTGAGAAAATGTGGCTTTAAAACCTGACTTACACATGCGAGGCCATAGAGGAAGAAGAGCAGTAGGACTGCAGAGAAGCTGCTGAGGTAGAAGACAGTTGGCACCACCACGGCTGTCAGCAGGCAGGAGAGGACCATCACATACACAGCATATGGCAGACTCCAGGAGAGCCTGGGGATGGAAAGGTGGCATCACTCTTCTGCTTCATTACAACCTCATCTACATGGCAGAACCATTTAGAATTAAAATATTAAGTGTTCCCCATGGTCAACTCAGTTGTATTCTATAAAAGATAGCACGAGCTACCTTAGGAGGAGACACCCAGGGGAGAAGAATCCACCACTGCCATGCTCAGCCCTTCTGCTTCATCCTTAGAGGGCTGGAGAAAACTTACTTAGGAACTTATTCATCTTAATAACTCATTGCACAAAGAGTCTCCTGACTTTGGGCAAACAAATACTTGAGTTCAAAAGGAGCTCACCAAAACGCAATATCCTGCAGGCCCATTGTCTTCATCAGTACTTTGAGTTTCTTCTTTTCTTTGACAACATTTGTTGATAAGAAATACATGAATGGAGAGAAGCACATCACGGTGGTGACCATGAAGTAGCTGTACTCCAGGGTAATTGTGAAGGTGATGCTCCGGGTCTTCATCCGGACACCAGCAATGGATTCCATCTCTTCCCAAACGGAATGATTTGCCATCACCTAAAGGGATTCAAGGGCAACACCTCAGTATTGGACCTCACCTGGAGCTCTGCGGCCAGTTCTGGAGCCCCCAGCACAAGAAGGGTGTGGACATGTTGGAGCGTGTCCAGAGGAGGGCACCAAAATGCTCAGGGGAATGGAGCATCTCTGGTATGAGGACAGGCTGAGAGTTGTGGCTGTTCAGCCTGGAGAAGAGAAGGCTCCAGGGCGACCTTAGAGTGACCTCCCAGTACCTGAAGGGGCTACAGGAGGGCAGGGGAAGGTCCATTCAAAAGGGTTTGTAATGACAGGACAAGGAGTGATGGTTTTAAGCTGGGAAAGGAGAGATTTAGGCTGGATATCAGAAAAAAGTTCTTTAATCTGAGGGTGAGAGATCAGTGGAATGGGCTGCCCAGAGAGGTGGTGGAGGCCCCATCCCCGGAGTCCTTCAAGGTCAGGCTTGATGGGGCTCTGAGCAGCCTGCCCTAGGTAGAGATGTCCCTGCTGGTGTAGGGAGGTTGGACCACATGACCTCTAGAGGTCCCTTCCAGCCTCAAACATTCTCTGATTCTATGATTTCACTTTTTTCTACAGTGAGATGAATTTATATGAGGAACATTCTGATTCATTAGACCGAGATTTCTTTTTTTTTTTAAATGCAGTTCTCTAGAAAACATCAATAAATAGTGCAATAAAAGGCTCATCTGAGTCACTTCTATGTCTGCCCCTCACTGGGCTCCCTCCCTTGGCTATTGAGAAAGAGAAATCCTCCAGCTCATCCCAACCACAACCAACTCACACTCCCCAAGGTCCTGTTTCTCCAACCCAGGCATGAAAGCGGATGGACATCTGGAAGAGCATACCAGATGGAACCAGCCCTGTCCTGATATACTTTTGAGGAACAATTTGGAAAGCAAGGACAAGAAATGCCAGAGATGCCTCCTTTGAAACCAAGTCATCCAGCAGGGACACCCCCCACCCCAGGGTCCTGCCACAACTGCCTTTTCCTTGGAAATACTCTAAATTAAACACCAGTATGATGCTTGGTTCATGATTTTAAGAGAAATCATACTTTTGAAGAGAAGCAAAAATTAATACCAATCTTTAAAATTAAAGGAAAAGCCCCAATTTTCTTCAGGAATAGCCAATTGCATCCAACCTCCTGCTGTCACTACCTCAATACTCAGAGTATTTGGAAATATTTGATTTTCTGCAGAATTTTCTGACAAGCCCGACCTTTGCTATTGCCACAGGACACTTTGCCTTTCCTGGGCCAAATTTAAAATAAAAGGGCACCTACATCAGGTCATAAATCTGATTTACCTCAATAATAGCAGCATCAATGCTGGATTGCAGGGACATGAAGCCTCTGTACCAGTACCTTGGGCTCTCACAGTACCATGCGGAGGCATTGAAACAGTTATCTGCAAGGGCAAAAGGTTGAGGGCATCACAGGTAAGAGCAGTAAACCAATTTTTTTTCATTACAAAAGCTGGTGATAAACACACAGGCACTGTGGGAAACTCTTCAAATGGACGGTGACCCGTTGGCAGAAAAATAAATTATTAATTTATTAAATCACTTAACATATATGGATTATGTATTATATATTATACATTTTATATATATATATATATTCTATATCTTTATATTTGTATATTTATATATATATATGCATGCAATATATACGCATATTGTATATATAGGTAATAAATATATTATGCATTATATATATTCAATTCTATACATTATATATATTATTATATTCTATATATACTATCTCATACATTATATAATATATATTCTATAAAATATATTATATATAATAAATTATTTAATAATATAATATATTATATCATATTAAATACTGTATCATATTATATATTGTAGTATTTTATTTAATTATATATGAGATAAATACATATATATAATCAATATATAAAATACATTATATATTATATATTACAAAGTGGTGCCTATCTATGCCCGGAAACCACCCACCCATAAATTCTCATTTTGTTTTACCTATGTGTCCCAAGTTTTCATTTGGAAAAATCACGTTCCTAGTAGAAAACCTGAGATGGTAGGAGAAGTTGCCCTTAAATACAACCCCCCTAATTGTCCTGTCCAAATTCCAGGCTTCTTCCAGGGCTCTCTCGTCTTCCAGTGCCTTTAGTTTTATACCTGTGGCATGTAAGAAAAATATTGCAATGAGTTTCTGTACATCTGGAAACACATGCACAGGCACTGGGTGGATATTCTGCTTTTTAAGCATTGAACCTCCTCCATTCCAGTTCTGGAACGTGGTGGCACCTTTAAATACTTCATCCCTTCCCAGCTGAGGAGAAGTCTACCTCAAAAGAATGAACCGAGGTGTCCTAATAGTATTATTTTACCAAGGCAGAGCTTTCCAGCTCAGAAGCATCACTGGCCTCACTAATCATTTAAATCCTACAGAAGCAATATTTGTAAGCATGGAAGATTTGGGATTAATTTCCTCTTCTCACTGAAGATACCAGAGAACCACCAAACCACAATGTTTAGAATAAACAATGACAACGCCAAACACTTCCAAAGCCAAACACACCTTTCATGAGAGAGCTGGAGGCCACTTTATTCATGATCCTCCTGGTGGTGACAGTGCTGGGGGTAAAAGCCACGGTGTCCCCACTGGCATTATAGGCAGGGTCATCCAGCTGCCCCAGGGGGCTGGAGGGCATCTCGGGGAAGCGGATGTTCACCATGAGCACGCACAGTATGAACATCACCGGCAGGAAGAGCAGGGACAGCATCCACTCCTGGGGAGGGGCAGAGTGGGGAATTTCATAATATAACACTATAAGAGGGTATTAAAATATAAACAGAATCATTCAGGTTGGAAAAGTCCTCCAGGATCATCAAGTCCAACCTTTATCCAACATCTCCTGACCCCCAGACCATGTCCCAAAGCTCCACATCTACTCATCTGTTGAACCCCTCCAGGGATGGTGACTCCAGCACCTCCCTGGGCAGCCTGGGCCAGTCCCTGACCACTCTGCCAGTCAAGAACTTCTTCCTAATAGCAAAAGTCACTCAGCCACAGTGATCTCTTAGATGTTGACTAACAAGGTCTTTGCCTTGTGCCCATCACCTCAGTAAATGACTCTGCTCTAAGAGCCCATCTGTGCCCACATTATGTCACGTAAAATACAGAAATACTCTCAGTTAAAGGCTCAAAGTGTTCATTACAAGTCAGGCTTTTAAGAAGTACTTTAACATTTAATTTTACAAAATGAACTTGGAGTACAAGGGCAGGCAGGGGTTGGTGACTCTCAGTTTTTAGCTATTAACTTTTTTCTGGGTTTTTTCTGTTAAGCTTACCTGAAAGCTCTGCATCCTCATCCTCCACTTGATAAGTAAATTTTTCCACAAGAGAGCTCTGGTTTGCTGGAATACAGTCATACTTCTCTGAAGTATCTTCATCTTTGAACCTATAAGCAATTAAAAAAACCCAATAAAATTTTTTTCAAATAAAACAAAGTCCAGAAGAGCAATGACTGTGTTTATTTGCACAGTCCTTGTGCACATGCACAGTGATTCTTTCCCTTTTATATGGCAAGAGAGAGCTGAAGCAACTCAGACCTGTTGAGCTGAGCACAATCCAGCTTCTAACAGTGAGGAACCAAGAGACCTTGTCCTCAACAGGCTTCCAGCTCAGTGATGAGACACTGACCATAACCAGAAGGTAAAGCTGGGAGGAGTTATTTATGGTATAAAAAAGGGGAAGCTCATCCTACATGACCTAATCAGCTTGGGTGGCCTTAGTACCAAAGAAATTACCCCAAATTAGTCAGCTAGAACCACCAAAATCTTGCTGCATGTACTTTTAACCTGCTACAGGCTTCACCCCAAGAAGTGTTGAGCAACTCCTGGCTGGGGTGTGAGCTGAGCTTAGGGGGAAAGCAGCATCAAGTGAAAGCAGCTCAGAGCTATGAGGGAATTCTTGGAAGTGCATTGGGAGAGCTGCTGTTGTCGGGGATATTCATGGAAAAGGAGGGAGAAACAGAGAGTCAGGAGCGTGTGGTGTTGTGCTACTCCAAAAGATGAGGCAGCATCCTTAACAAGACACATTTAAAGACAAAAATAAGGATTTTTTGTCTGGATTAATGCTGGTGGTGAATACTTGAAGCCAGAGCAAGTTTTGCAGATGAGGTATGTTCCTATTAACCATCAGCAAAATATCATCAGCACCTTTAATGAGCAAAAGACCTAAGCACCCAAATGCCAAAGAGCCACACAACTGCTCAGCTGTCACACATGGAGTTAAAATATGCTGTCAAACAAGATCTCGACCTTCTCTAAGTGAAGTCTCAGGTGGAAATATCAGAGCATTTCTAGACCTAATCCTTTCAAACCTTCTCCTGTCCTATGGAAGGGGGATCTATGTTGTCCTGTTCCCTTTGGGGGTAATGCCTCACAGTGCTGATGGAGTTTATCTTCTCTCAAATATTTATAATCATCCCTCAGGAGATGAATTCACTGTAATAGGGCAGCAAGCACCAAAATACTGGAAAAGCAGCTGCAACAAATGGAATTCTCTGGGTACATGCCACAAACTGGCACAGCATGGAGGGAGGATGGGGCAGGGACATGGGCTCAGGGGCAGAAATCTGCTGCTTTGCCATCACTCTCTGAGCAGATTTAGGGATGATCTCACTAAATACAGGCGTGTAAAAAGTTGGATTTAGCCTGTGCTAATGATCTCTAGACTCCCTTGAGGAAGCTCTGAAGTTAAACTTGTGATTGCTTGGTCCTTTTTTAACTAACAGAAGCAAGGTGTAAGATGGTTTCTATTTCCGCAGCTGAAGCAGGATTTGTGTCACAGCTAAAGGAGGTTTCCAGCTTGTCCTTCACTTCAATCATCCCATAAAGTAACCTCAACAAGTGCTGGAGTTCCAGCTTCACACCCAGGAGATCCTGGGTGGGATGGAGAGCTGGCTCAGCAGGTACCTGCCGTGATGTCCCATGTGTCCCCCCCCAGGGCTGCCTGACCCCCAGTTGTGCTGCTGCAGAGGTTGGGCAGTTGGGAGGAGTGTGGCAGAACTGATTTAATTTCTCCTTCAGTATTTCAGGGGGACTTTTTAAGAGTGTAAGAGGGATGAAAGACTTTTTAAACTCAGTCTTTAGCTACACTGCACACAGGGAAAGAAATTTGCTCCTGGGTTACTTAAAACTCTGAGCTGAACCTACCTCATCCTCTGAGCACCAAGAAACACTGGAAATACATCTCCGCTGTAAACTGAGCTCCATCTGAGTGGTATTTCATGCCAAAGGAAGGTTAAAAAGACCCTATATCTCCTTTAAATAGTTTCTAAGCTTAATTACAAACTTATCTCAGCCTGTTCAGTGCCCAGTGTCCCACCTACGCATTCATATTCTCACCCAGCATTATTAACAGTCTTGTTAATTACTGGCTGTTTTCATACCTTTTAAATAACAGCTTTGATTTGCTTAAAGAAGGATGTATAAGTCTTACCTTAACGGGATGGCTTGGAAGGAATCCAGAGCTTGTCCTTTGCAGCGTGCCTGTAAAGTGGAGGTGCTGAGGCTCCCCGGGATGGACTTTCTGGGTGTCCCAGCAGCTCTCAGTGCCCCTTTGTCCACACACTCAGGCACTTGTGCCAGGAGGCATTCCTTGCACCATCACTGCGTTTTCTCCCTGGCTTCCTCCTCCCTCCTTCCTCCTGGGCAGATCTTCAGCTTTATTTATGTTATAAAAAGCAAACAGAGCATATTGTTGTTGAGTCGCTGGAGTGGATTCTCAGAAAAGTTACTCAGGAAATTCTTGTGCCTTGGCCAGGAGGAGGAAAAGGAGCCCAACAGCAAACCACACAAAAATCCTTCACCTGGCAAACTCCGTTGTGTTTCTGGGTGCAGGAAGAGAGGCTGAAGTCACCAGTCACCAGCCACCAGCAGGATCCCAACACGCTGCTGCCGAGGACTCTCGCTCATCCCCGAATGGCAAAGGTTGTGCTTGCAAACCAATGTAGGAAGAGCACTGAAATGCTGCTTCCTGATAGCAACAGCTCTTCTCATTAAAAAACTTCCCTTTACTAGCTCTGTGCTTCCCAAGGGATTAGGTTTGGTCTCATCCCCAGGCTGAGGAACACACCAGCCCCTTGGTTGCCCACCACAGCATCCCCTGCCTCGGCACAGCTGAGGGATGGGGTGGGTGGGAGCAGTGACCAGGCAGGACAGAGGCTGGGCTTGCAAAGGCAGAGGAGCTGGATCCACTTCCCTTTGCTCTGCCTAGCAGGGAAAAATCCCACCCCTAAGATTTAAATAGCCTCCGGATGATGCAGAGATAAGCAGACTCCAGAGGTGGAATAAGGCAGGACACAATGAAATGAAGTCCTGTCCCCAGCACATCTCCTGGGTGTACAAACCTCCTGCTCTCCTTTCAGCCCCTCCTCACAAAGGGGGAAACTCAACCTTTAGGTGGAGAAGTGGATATGCCAGGTCCTAGGTAGTCAACCTCAAGCAAAGACACCTCCCTGCCCACCTCCTTGACAGAGGGACTGATGGTGGGAGAGCCATATGGAAAGTAGTGGGGTGGGTGATTTGGGGGCTTTTCCTGGCAGGAGGAGCCCATCACTGAGCCTCAGCAGTCACCTGCTGGTACCTGCTTGCCCACATCCCTGCCTACAGTGCCCCCATCCTTCCCCAGCACCCACAGAGGGTGGGTGCTAGTGAGGAGCCCACCCCATCTTCCCAGCCACCAAAGCAAGTCAGACAGATGCTGTGGCCAGAAGACCTGTTCAGCCTAACGTCCTGCTCCATCATCACTTTGGGTCAAAGCCCATCCTATTTTGATTCCAGACAACTGTTTTTTTCAAAGACTGATCAGCTGCCAGTTTTTATGACACGTTTCCAAGGACTGCTGAGTCCTTCCCTTCGACATGTCCCCAGTGATGGGGACCAGAGATGGGCCAAGGTAGCCTGAGCTGGAACACAGCAGCAGAAGCTTTTCTAGGTCAAAACAGAGCCCTCCACCAGAAAGCACCACCTTTGTTGGCCACATTAAACCAGCCAGAAGGATGCTTCTCAGGACTTAGCAACCCTGGTGTCCTCCTGCCATGGATGAGGGAGGGTTCCAGAGCCTCCTCTGAGCTTGCACATGGTTATCTCCAATGACCAAGCCCCCATGGGCAGCTGCAGTGCCCACCTCACTGCCTTGGGACCAGCAAATCATCCCAGCAGGGTTATTCCTCAGCAGGGTGAATCTTCACGAGCAGAGGTATAGACGAGTGGTCAAAGGATAAAGGCTTTATTTATTAAAATATTGATTCTTTAGGTTTCTTTGTGAGGCAGCAAACCTGCAGAGCTGTGTGTGTTGTAACATGGGTAACCAAGTCCCAGCACACGTATCCATAACCCTGATGAACCACGCTGGATATTTTCCTGTGTGGCTCCAAGAAGGGCTCAGGGGTGAAGTGGTCTCCTCTCCATGGCCCCATCAGATGCCACGTCCAGGTTGTACTCCTCTGGGTCCCTGGTGAGTTCTACAAACACCTGCAACACACCACAGTGGAAATGACTCTGTGATTGCCAAGGACTGGCAGTGTTTATGCTGGTCACAGGCTAGTTCTTCTTTTTATCCAGGCAGTTTCTCCTGTAGCTTCTACACCACCTTACCTGTTGCAGAGTGTGTAAGGACAAGCTGTACTCCTCAAGCCTGAAATTCTGTTTAGCTGTGGAGGGATGGAGAAGACATCTGTAAAGACTGAATCCACAGATCAACTTGAAAGCAATCTTCTTACTTAATGGATTGTTTCCTTTTACCTGCTTCTAGCTTGGAGAAAGACTGGGACAGAGGTAGCGCATCTTCCATCGGTATCTTGTAGGTGAGCAAAGAAGAAGTCCTGAAACAGCAGTAAAAATAATAATTAATTTTTTTGTGGCTCAGCACCAAGGTTTAGGGGTGCTTGGAGGGTTACAATTATTGAGCAAGGTCAGTAAGAGCAGAGCATCCCAGCATCACCTTTCTTGTCGAGCTGCGCAGGGGAAGAGCCGCAGAACTTCAGCGTGCAGAGCATCACTCTGCCCCATGTCTGACATCTTGAGCTCTAGGTGGTAACTTCCACCAAATTTACTTCTCAGGTCCTCAAGGGAACCGATGTATCTGCAGAGGAGGGAAAATAGTGTTCAAATCGTCATAAAGGCCACAAAAATGAGGCTGGAGAACCTATTGTGGGAAGAAAGGTTGAGAGAATCGGGGTTGTTCAGCCTGAGGAGGCTTCAGGGAGACCTTCTGGTGGCTTTTCCGGACTTCAAGGGCACTAGAAGAAAGATGGGGACAGATATTTTAGCAGGGCCTGTTGTGACAGGACAAGGGGGGATGGTTTTAAACTAAAAGAGGGAGATTTAGACTAGAGAGAAGGGAGAAATTGTTGATGCTGAGGGTGGTGAGAGCCTGTCCCAGGTTGCCCAGAGGTAGTTGATGCCCCATCCCTGGCACCATTGCAGGTGAGGTTGGTCGGGGCTCTGAGCAACCTGCTCCAGTTGCAGATGTCCCTGCTCAGTGCAGGGGGGTTGAACTAGATGACCTTTAAAAGTCCCTTCACACCCAAATCATTCTATGATTCTATAAGCAGCAAAGAAAGTGATCACTGGAGATGAGCAGCAGATCCCATCCAAACCACACATCCTCTTACTCATCAGCTGGTTCACACTGTGCTGCTACAACAACCTCCCTCCTCCCACAGCTGTACTTATGACATACTTGGCACGAAACAAACCAACATTTTCTATTAGATTAAGAAGAAAAACCAAACAAGACCCCCAAACCCAGACTACAAAGGAGGTGGCATCCCCATGGCCCCGTGCCCACCGCAGCTGCCCCGACACCAGGATGGCCACCCGGTCACACACGGCCGCTGCCTCCTCCAGGTACTGGGTGCTGAGGATGGCTGCTTGGTTCCTGCTCTTCATGGTGCTCCGGATCATCTTCCTGGGAACAGAGGGATCACGGTTACTTCAAGGAATGGCAAAGAAAATCTGGTTCATGTCTCCCTCCCAAAATCATAGAATCATTTAGGTTGGAAAAGACCTCTAGGATCATCAAGTTCAACCTTTGTCCAACATCTCCCTGCCCCCCAGACCATGTCCCAAAGCACCACATCTACTCCTTTGTTGAACCCCTCCAGGGATGGTGACTCCAGCACCTCCCTGGGCAGCCTGGGCCAGTCCCTGACCACTCTGTCAGTGAAGAACTTCTTCCTAATGTTCAATCTAAACCTCCCCTGGTGCAACTTGAGGCCATCACCTCTTGTCCTGATACAATGATACAATTATTAAGAAGTGGGTGGCTATTTAAAAGACTTCAGTTATCTTCAAGATGACACGTGGATGCCAAAGTTATGTTGCAATTTGCCATCTCAGCATCCCTCCAAATTTTACACTTTCAGCTTGAGCTGTTGATGAAAACCTGGAGCAAGCACTGGGACTGACAACCAGGGAGAACTACCCGTAGTTTTTTATATTGCTCTGAAGAAAACAATGTTTAGAAGCCTTTATAAGGATTTTTTGGGGTTTTGTACCAAATGCATAGGATCAGCTGGCACCTACTCAGGTTTTTTGGGGTGCACAACCATTAAGATTACATCTGATGGTTCTCAAGGGCTTGTTGCCTGCTGAGTAAGGAGCTGAGCGAGTGGTTCCCCACCCCCTGAGCACTAGGAAAAAGGGAAAATAGATATACTGAGGCCTGCCCGATGGTTACTGCAACACCCAGGGTAAGATCCACCTTTATTAAACCTTCTCAGGTTTAAAACAAAACAAAACTCCACCAAACTTCTCAGTGCTGACAAAAGGAGGCTGCTCACCACATCTGGTGCTGCCCTTTCAAGTCCATGCCCACGGATGGCTCATCCCACAGCATCACCATTGGGTCTCCCAGGATGCTCAGGGCAAAGCACAGCTGGAATGGGAAAGACATCGAGCTCAGGTCACGGCTGCTTTGACTTCACCCTCAAAACTGGGGAGTTTTGGGTCCTGCTACAGCCTAATCCCTGTGAATGTTTTAGATGTTGAAGCTCTAGATTCCAAAATGCAGGAGGAACCCCAGGAATTAAAATCACCCAACATCTTAGGTGTTCAGTTGATATTTTAATCTCCCCAAATCAGGTTTCTCCAAAACTCCCAAAGGTCTGGAGGTGGCTTTCCATCCCATTTACTGGCAGATGCACATGGTGGAGCATGAAGAGGTGATAACCTTGTAAACCAAATCCATGGTTAGCATTTATTAAACACACAAGGAGAGTGGGGAAAGAGGAGAGAGGATCCTGCCGGGCTGGATTCAAAAGCTACTGATGACAAGAAATCATGCCAGGAACCCTTTATGCTGAAGGTTTTCCCTGCACCACACTCAAGGAAGAAAGAGCAGGATTGGCACAAGCAGCAAACATCAACCCCACACGTACCTTTCTGGCCTCTCCAGCTGATAAGCTCCTAGCTGGGGTCTTTAAACGCCTCTGGAGATCCATGGCCTTTGCTATGCTGTGGGGAATGGAAAGGAAAAGTATTGAAGTGACTGTTTNCTCCCTCTTACCCACACCAGCCAGGTTTGTTATCAAGAAAAACTTTCCCTCTCCTTCACTTCTGGAGAGGGGAAGAACCCAAAAGCTGAAATCATTCTGCTTTTTACCTGTTGATGAGAAAAACTGCATCTTCTCTCCTCATGCCTCTGATGGCAGTGTAGGTCTCCAGGTGCTGGTACCCGGTGAGGTCTGGCCACAGTGGGTCCTGCTGTGGGCAGCAGCCCAGGCCTGGGGAGGAGGCAACTGCATCCCAGCCCTTGAGCAAGACCTGCACAAACACACACACCCCTCCACAGTTATGGTGTGTTAATCTGGGATGACCCAACAAACCCCTTGGAAATGCAGCAATGTTTACTGATGAGTTGTGAGGAACCTCACCAGCACGTGGGAAAGGAAGGTCACCAGCACTGGAATGAGAGATAGGATGAAGGGCAATGGTTTTAAACTAGAGAAGGGTAGATTTAGATTAGATGTTGGGAAGAAGTTCTTTACTATGAGGGTGGTTGATTGCTGGAACAGGTTGCCCAGAGAGGTGGAGGCCCCATCCCTGGAGATGTTCAAGGCCAGGCTTGATGGGGCTCTGAGCAACCTGATCTTTTTAGAGCTCTTTTTAGAGGGGATTGAACTAGATGAGCTTTGAAGGTCCCTTCCAACCCTAACCAGATGATTCAATGAGTGACCACCTCCACCTACCGTTGGTTCTTCTCACCTGAACCCAGGGCAGCGTTTCCACAAAACCAAACAGAATTTACTGCCATAAAACTCGGGGCAATAGCACCAACAGGAGACTTTCCCTAGTAATACTTTCCCATTCCAAGCCTGTAACAGCAAAGGCATTTCCCCTCCTCCTGCACATGTCATTAATCATCCCGCACATAATTAGGTGATGGATCGTTACTGGCTCAACCTCCTTCGCATCCGTTCCCAATTTCCTGGTGTTGCAAGGGCTGTTTATGAGGAGTCTTATTTTGCTTTTAGATGTCAACATTTCATTTCAGGGCTTGTGAAATCTCATGATGGGTTTCAAATGTCTGTGTAGCTCAAACCCTTAAATCTGTAATATTCATTCTGATGAAAATTAGGATGTGCTCTGAGTAAAACACTTTCTTCTTACTCCTGTAAATATCCAGGGTTGGATGTACATGAATTCCCTGACTCAAGGGCTGCATTTCCAGCTTGCTTTACCACATTCTTCATTCATAAAGACATTGAGCTCACCCCCAAAGGAACCACCTACCTCCCCAGCAGTCACTGGTATGTCTCCAGAAATCATGTTTATTGTTGTGCTTTTCCCAGCTCCGTTGGGTCCTAATAGACCTAATACCTCTCCTGCAACAAATACACAAGAACTGTTAATAATAATTATTGCTAATAAGACTTTTTTCCCCCTGTGCTAGGCAATATCTAAAAGCACAGTAGGAGAAGGGGATGCTCATTAATTTATCCCTGTGAACGCAGGAGCCCCGGTGCCTTGGGTTTGATTGCACACAAGAAAATTCTAATTAAAATACGGTCTCCAAATATGACCTTCATATTAGTCATTTATAGGGAACACAGCAAAACACTTGAACCTTTTTTAACACTGAAAGAGAGGTTTTTGACAGCAACTTTCTTCTTTTTCTTGAAGATGGAACTGGCTTTCTTGTCTTCATATTCCTTGCGCAAACTGTTGCCAACGATGACCAGCTCCTGCAAAGGGAGGGAGTGGGAAGTAAAAACCCTCCTCCTATCCCCTGAGACAGCTCATCTGTTCTGACCATTAAGGATCACTCTTTAAAGAAGAAATTTCTCAATTAAAAATGCAGGAAACGAAGCCACGGAATGAAAAGGAAA
This sequence comes from Brachypteracias leptosomus, assembly GCA_013401335.1. Classification (NCBI taxonomy): domain Eukaryota; kingdom Metazoa; phylum Chordata; class Aves; order Coraciiformes; family Brachypteraciidae; genus Brachypteracias; species Brachypteracias leptosomus. The sequence continues at coordinate 548,607 of VYZX01026628.1, forward strand.
TGAAATGGAATGGGAATAACAACAGCTAAAGCCCTTCTGGTGCCAGGCTGACCATGGGCTGGATGGGAAGATGTGCACTGGGACATCAGATCAGTAAATAGGGAGTGCAGGAGCTAAGAAAGCAGATCTGAAGTGGAGAATGAAGAAGGAAAGCAGCCACAAGGCTGGTCTCACCTCCTCCTGCTGTGAGGCCATCGCGCTCCTCACCCTCTCCCTCTCCGCCTGGACTTCTGGGGGCTCCTCCTCAGGGTGGTCCCTGTTCTGCTGGGCAACTGCTCTTCTCCTCTGGATCCTGCCAGGAGAGATGGTGTCACCAGGAATCACTTCCCAAAAGACTTGGGTTTACAAGTGTGTTCCCAGGGCAGCACCAACGCAGCACCCCACAGGGTTTATTAGGATTCAGGGAGCTCTTCCACACACAATGTTTGCTCAAATTCATGGGGAGAACATAAAAAATCCCCCTGGCATGCATGGGAAAAGAAAAGGCAGCTTTAACTTTCTCTTCATCACTAATTATTGACTAGTTCCTTGCCAACAATCTGTTCAAGGAGAATTAAAATAAATGGGGCACCTTCTCAAAGCTATTTGGGCACCTAACTCCCACCTGAGTCACCTTGGATAACGTTGGATGGTTTAATATTTTTACAAATCACCTTCCACATGACTTAGGTGGTTGGCCACATGCTGTTGGTGACAGGTAAGTAGAGAGCAAGTGGCAGATGACCCCAGCTTGATGAAGCTTTAGGGGAAGCCTCCATCCTGCAAAGAGCTAGGCTGGCATGTTTGAAAAGGAGTTTAAAATGTTGGATTTTAGTTTGTGACTGTTAATTTAGCTGTGGTGAAATATCCTGAAATCTCAGCTTCACTAAAAAAAATATTCAACCACATTTGTTATTCTCTCCAGGACATTGTCACTCAACTGACCTCCTGTTGCAACACACTGAGTGGGAATTTGCCTCCAGACACATTCAGGGAAGCTCCAGTAAGTGAAGCTGGAAACTGTAATGACCCAAAGGAATAATAAAAATAAAAAATTTCCTCCCTTCATTCTCAGTGTCCTCCCCTCCAGATAAACAGATTAAAACTAAAGATATGAGCTTTATCCACACTTTGCAAAGTGGTTTTTAAGTTCACTGCTCCTCTCCTGCTGCTGTTGGGGTGAGCCAGGAGGGTCCTGGCTGGATGTGCAGCCCTGAGCCCCCCCCTAGACCAGGATAACCATGGATGATGGCTCATCCCAGGGCATCCCAGCTGCCCCAGACACACCTGAAGACAGGATCAAGTCTTGTCAGTGTTTCTCCAGATCTCATCTCCAAACAGCGCAGGAGGAAAGCAAAAATCACACAGTGGATGTAAGGCTAGAAAGCAAAAATGCATGAGGCTTGTGTGGAGACAAGGTGACAACACACTGGATTAATTTTAATTATAGGTAGATACAAGGACCTAGCTCATTTATATCAGCTATTGAACAAGTCCAAAAGGCAAAGAAGTTAAATTGATGCTTCACATCCATTTCCATCTCATGGGGCATTTGCAAAAGCTGCAGTTTTAGCTCAGATAATCTGCCCCCCAGCAGACATCCTGCAGAGATCTTATCTTCCTCTTGTAGAAGCAGCATTAGAGTGATTAGTTGATTAATAATATCTCTGCCTTACACACGAGCTCCATTTAATCCCCTCACATGTGCTGCATGTGAGAGACAAGCTCATGACTACATGGATGTACCTCCCCTGCCTATGGTTGGTGTGAAGCTTTGACCACATAACCCATCTTGTATTTATGGGGGGAGTGATACAAGCCCAGTCACCCTTTCCAAAGCAAGCACCAGCAAATTGCTCCTTACTGCAAAGACAGCCACAAAGATGTAATTCCACGACTTGACAGGGTCGGAATCATCAGGAAATGAGAAATGCTACAAGAAAAAAAAATAGGAGTCAATCAGAAGAGTTCCTCAGCACAGTGTGCCCCAGTGCAGGGTCAGAGTCAGCGTGGGATGAAGGGATGCTTCACTTCTCCTCAGGGTGGGATCAAGAAGCTTTGATCTGTACTTATTTTGGGGGGTTCACACCACCTCAAAGAGCTGTGGCTGCCTTGGCTGCAGCTAATTCAGAGGTGCCTCAAATCAGCCAGGTTAGATCGACCTTTGCCATCTTTGCTTCTCTCTTCCCAGGCCTTTCATCTCCTTCTCTCAGCTCACTTCATCCCCCCAGTCTTCCCACTCCACCACCTTCCCCTCTCAGTGCTACCTTGGCTGCCAAAATAGTCATTGGAGCAGCTTTAGGTAACTAAACAGACCAAAAATATCCCAAAGGATTAACAAATAAAATCTTGGTCCCTTCTCTCAGTCCCCAGCCTGGACCTCTTCTCCAGTTGTCTTTTCTCACTCTTTTTTTGACAGTAGCACTTTGAGACAGGGAATTCAGAAAGCACCTCTTGCTTTTCCAGTTTGGTCCATTAGGACCACCACTGAATTTAGTAGGACCTGTTTACTTACTGGTGCAGAGATGAGCAACCAGCCCAGCAGTGGAAATACAGGAATCAAAGTACAGAAGATGAGGTAAAGTGTCTCCTGTTCTTCACTGAATGTATAGAGGGTTAAACTCACCTGGAACAAAGCAGAACAAGTATTTCCAATATTAATGCATTGTTGCTAAAAAATGGATATTGTCACTGATGTGGGTTATTCTGCTGAACATCAGCACATTTGAAATGAAACCTCAAGTGGCCAGATGTGTAAATCAGACCCTTCAGAGCCAAGGTTCCCTTCACTTACCATAAAGAAGATGAGAGACCAAATGTAACGATTGCTTCGCCCCGTGCGAAATCTGAAGGCAATTACATAGACCAGGAGGACAAGGGATGCTCCACAGCCAATGACACAAACCACCTAGAGAGAGACACCGAGGTCAGCGACAAGGACATGGATCTTCAGGGGCTACAAGAAAGCTGGGGAGGGCCTTTTTAGGATGTCAGGTAGTGGTAGGATTGGGGGGAATGGGTCCAAACTAGAGGTGGGGGGATTGAGATGAGATGTTAGGAAAAAGTTCTTGCCCAGGAGGGGGGGGAGACACTGGCACAGGTTGGCCAGAGCGGTGCTGGAAGCCCCATCCCTGGACATTTGGAAGGCCAGGCTGGCTGGGGCTGTGAGCAACTGATGTAGTAGGGGGGTTGGAACAAGATGATCTTTAAGGTCTCTTCCAACCCTGATGATTCTATATGAAAACCTGCCTAGAGCAGCCTGTTTGGATGACAGTATTTAAAACCTTCCTGTGAAACAAGGGAGGGGGATTTGTGTCTGTTTTGATTCCTCCCCCACCCAGAGCTCACCAGGGTCAGCACGTCTCTGGCGTGCAAGGGGCAGATGAGGTTTAGGAGCAGCACGACCCCGAACATGAGGGACACCAGGATGCAGAAGAAGGGGACGTCCACCAGTGCCTGCCCACACCAGTATGCCGAGGGGAAGAGCCCTGCAAGCCTCAGCTGGGCACGAGCCTGGAGCTGTGGAAGCAAACGGGAAAAGGGAGATGATTCAGGAGAGCTTGAAACCCCCTTTCTGCTCCTCCTCCTCCTCCACCACCATCCTTGCTCCTCCACCACCATCCTCGCTCCTCCCTTCCCTCCCTGAGCCTTCCTCCCCTTTCCATCACTTTCAATTCTTCCTTAATTCTACTATTTAAAACCACAACATGCTTAAAAACCTAAAAACAATTAAAATCCTCCCAACCCCCAAATCTTCATTAACACTCCAAGTGTTCTGAGCCCCAGCTGGTTCCCCGAGGTGCATGATAACATGTTTTGGTACAACCTTGTCCTCGTGTGGCCACGTTTCTTCTAGCATCCCACCTAGACGTGCTGGCCAGCCCATGGGGGCATGAGCTGCTCTCCAGAGACCTTGTATTTACACTCACTCCTGGTGTGACACCACTTCCAGCCCGTGCTTTTTACCTTGTAATCCTCCGTGCTGCTCATGGCGAACTGAGGGGGCAAACCAGCAGTCAAGATCAGCATGTAGCTGAGGCAGAAGTAGAATATATTGGCCTTTATTTCTGGCCTTTGCGTCTGTGGAGGAGAAATTCAGAGACAAGGACAATCAGCCCAGGGCAAGTCTGTCTAGATCGATGCTCGAGGGATGGTTAAACACACAGATAAGCAATAACACTAATGGGAAGGGATTTAAGAACACAAAATACATCAATAATAAAAAATCAGCATTTAGCATCTTAGAGCTTGCAAGAGGTATTGGGGTTGCTGCAAAGTGCTGAGGACAGAGACCATCTTTTTGATGCTGGCTCTTGTCAGATGGATGCTGATGGAAGGTGAGGTTTGCAAGTGTCACTGTTGTGTTCCTACCATGCTGCCACATGTCTTCTGGCACTGAAACCCTGCAGAGCTCTTAAACACTCCAAGGAGAGTCTCTGGGGAGACCTTGTGGCCTGTCAGGGCTTAAAGGAGCCTCTCAGAGAGATGGGGATGGGATATTTGAGCAGGGCCTGTTGTGACAGGACAAGGGGGGATGGTTTTAAAATAAAAGAGGGAGATTTAGGCTAAAGAGAAGGAAGAAATGTTTTACGATCAGGGTGGTGAAAGCCTGTCCCAGGTTGCCCAGAGAGGTGGTGGCTGCCCCATCCATGGGACCATTGCAGGTGAGGTTGGCAGAGGCTCTGAGCAACCTGCTCTAGTTGAATTCCTTGCTCACTGCAGGGGGGTGGGACCAGATGAACTTTAAGGTCCCTTCCCATCCAAAACTTCCTATAACTTCATGATTCTATGAAGGAATTGTCATTAAACAGCACCAGACTGGCTGCTGAGCAATGTCCCCAGGTACTTCCAAGCAGTGGAACCACCGACCCCCAACCCTTGGAGGTTGCTCATCCAGCCAGGTTTCCAACCCATCCAGTCCATGGCTCTTTCCATTCATTCTCACCAGGAAAGGGGAGACACTCACACTGAGGAAGGGCTCGCTCCAGATGTGGATGCGCGCGGTGGAGTTGAGGAGCCTCAGGAGGGTGTTGCTGAGGATGTTCATGAGCACGGGGAAGCAGTTGCCAATTTCTGCACTGCACATGACTGTGAATCGGTGGCTCTGGAGATGTGAGGACAAAAAGATGTTACCTTCATACCCAGGAGAGGTGTGAGGAGGAGCTGAGGGCAGTGAGAGAAAAGCCATGACGGAAGCAATCAAACAGTTTTACTGGTGGGACTGTGGAGACCTGGAAGTGTGTCAAGAGGTACCATGAGAAACTATCAATAAAGACAATTTCTGGAGAAAATCACAGAATGTTAGGGATTGGAAGAGACCTCAAAAGATCATCTAGTCCAATCCCCCAAAGCACAAAAGTCTTGCATTAATGCTTTGCTGTAAAGAGGCACAAGAACCAAATATAACCCCAGATTCCCACAAACAGCACTAACCAATATTATTTAAAATATCAAACAAATATTCTTCCTTTTGACAGGGTGGATATTTTGTTTAGACACTTTTCAGAAAATCCTGCTGATATAAGGGTAAAAGAATTAAAAAATACCCCTCACCTTGCCTTCCAGGGCTATTTTTATAGCTCCACTGTGGAGTGGAATGCTTGTGATGTTTTGCTCAAGAGTTATTTCAGGGATTATGTTTTGAGCCTTCAAAGCAGCAATGATATCCTCAACTGGTGCTCCTGACAACAAGCCAAGAGGAGAAATGAGAGTAATTAGAGGGTTTTTTTCTTCAAACATAAACAGTTTCATATAGACAAGCTCCCACTTGCAAAGCAGAGCTCTGTTAAAATAACCCAAACATTCAGAATCTAAACAAACTTACATTTCCTGCTTGTTTTTTCTATTATAAACTAGTTAAATACAATGTATGTTTCCATACTTAGTTTGTTTATTGCTTTTTTTGTTAGTTTTAGATTTTCCTGGCTTGTTATTGGTCTAAAAATCAGCTACTTTATCACAACTAAAAACAGATTTGCTTTTGCTCAAAAGAAAACACCTCCCAAAGCCACAAATACTTAAAGGAACGTACAGAAAGAGCAAGGCAAGGTTGGTCTATCAACTCTAAGAGGGCTCAGAGTGGTGCAGAAAGTGAATCAACATCACACGTTCTTCTTCACCTGTATCATTGACGATGAGCAGGTTTGTTGACTTATTGCGGATTTTCTCTCCAGTGGGAAGAAAATAGGAGCTGGCTGTGATCTCCAAGTTATTGTAGCCTTCCCACAGGTGAAATGTCATGAAAATCATCAGCATTGGAAGGATAAATATCCCAAAGAGCAGCAATCTAGATGGAAAAACAGACCATAAGTGGTGCCAGGGGAACTCCATCTTTAACTACGTGGTTTGAGAAGGACAAGGGGAAATTTAAAACTTGAGCAACTCAGAACTCTACCAGTAAGTTCCAACCCTCCTTATCACTGCAGCTTTAAAACATTTTCCACCCAATTCCCTGTTTCCAAACATCTCCACCAGTGTTTGAGGCTTCCCTTAGTCACTCAAGGGATGATCAAACCCTTTGAGGAGGACCAAGCCAGCAGGAGGGCTGCAGAGAAGATGAGACCTCCTGTACTTACATGGATCTGAGGAACTTTCCTTCATGCCTTAGTTTTAAGAAGCGAACCCTCATCACAGCACACACTTGCTGCCTCCACAGGGACATCCCCCTCACTGCTGGGCTCCACTGCTCTGAAGACACTGGGGGGCTTTGGTCCCTCTCCTCGAGGTCTCCATCCTCTGCGTGTTCAGCATGAGAAAAACCATTAGCCACAAAGGGTGTTCAAAGGACACATTTTCATCTCAAACCATCAACAAGGATCTTCTGTTCTGCATGGAGAAATGCTTTTTAGCCAGAAAAGAAAGAGAGGCTGAGAAAAGGGGACATAATTTATCCACAACATGATTTCTGTTGGTGAATTCAGACTGGCTGGACCTGGGCTCGTATGGCAGCACATCCAGTATCTTCACTGGCCTTGTGAAATGCCTTCTGCCTGGGTTATCTCATCCCACCCCCTGATCTGGGCAGTACACCCTTCCAACATCAGTCAGTCTGTAATTCCTGAGCTTGAAAGCCTGTTAGAAGTCAAGACTGAATCATCTAAGACCTCTCCAAGAAGATATTCTTCCCTAAAGGAAAGCTGAACACAACTGCAACTCTTGACCTACCAAAATTCACATTTAACAGAAACTCATTAGATATGCAATTAAAAAATATGTATATATGGAACCTTAATCATACCACACTTGCCAATTGGAGCCAATGTTTTACCTTCTGAATCAATGACTTCCTCTCCTTCCAGCTTCAGGAAAACATCTTCCAGGGTTGTCCTGCTAACCTCATAATTCACAACACCCTGCAAGACACTGCTCTCGAGGTGGCTGAAAAGTTCTACAAGATAGAAACAAGAAGACCCAGCCCAGTGACCAAGGTCAGTGTGGAGGAGAAGCTCAGACTGGCATGATTGATGTTGTAATGATGTGAAAGCCAGAATGTAATCTCCCCTAATTAAAAGACATGACAAAATTATGGTGCTCTGGAGAGGTAAGTAGTAGAAAAATTAGAGTTCTTGGTTACCCTGGGCCTTCCTGGTGGGTGAAATCTCATCCTGACACCAGAGGAGACTCGGTGGATTTTAGTTTGTAAATTAGTTGGTGGATTTTCTTTTGTTCATCTGCATTACTCACATTAGAGGCTTTCTCTAAGGCTGATGTTTATGCAGCTCTGGGCTTCCTAATCCCATGCAGTGCTGAGCAGGGAACACAATTACTGCCTGCACAGCAACTTTGCTTTCTGCTTTCCCCACCAGTTGGTTTTCCTTTCCAACCCTGGCCCAAGGAGAGGCTCCTCTTACCTGGGAAGCTCTCGGTGCTCTCCAGGGGCAGCATGTAACACAGCTCACCCTGCTTCTGCCCCTTCAGGACAGCATCAGGGACATACTGCCTGACCAGGGAGGATGCAAGCTCAGGGTCACACCCGTCGTTTATATGCATCCTGTTGGTATTAAAAAGCAATTGTTGTAATATCAAATAAAAACCCCAATGCATGCTTCACCCATTTAACACACAAAGCCAGTGGTTGCTCTTCAAGGTGTAGAGAGACCTCCAAAACTGGGCAGCATTTTGGTGGGAATTCTTGCAGACATCAGTGCCCCTGGTTTTACCACGCATGCAAAGACTAGTTGAGGTTAAGAATAATGTCCCAGGCCAGCACTGCTAAACCAAGAGCATAGAAATTAAAATGCAAAGTGAAATGTGTTCATATTAAAGCCGTCGTACGTCACTCTGGCACCACAGAGCACAGGGATGTTGCAAATCATCTTGTGCTGGTCCCTTTAGGCTGCAAAGGAGGTTGCAAAATCATTTTAGCTACATGCCTGGGGGCTTTGGGTTCCAAAGAAAAGCAACTCGCTCTCCAAAGCTATTTTTGGCAGCCTCAAAAAGTCTTCTAAAAGGCATTGTCAAGGTTTCTATTGCTCTACAGAGAAACTCTGTAGAGACACGGACTCTACATGAAAATACATCGACCAGAAGCTTTTCATGGGAAGAGTGATGACCAAAAAGAAAAGGATTTACCTTAAGTGGTAGCCAATTCCCCACTTTCTCTTCAAGTACAGAGATGAGCCAACACACTGTAACCTCCCGTTGGAGAGGAAAGCTTTCCGATCTGAGGAGGCAAGAGCACAGAGGATTTAGGGGGAGATTTACAGCACTGCAGTGGATTGACCTCACCCTGCTCCTTCTGAACTCCACAGACACTTTTATAACCAAACCCAGCCAGTGCTGAAGGGTTTTTTTCTCATTTTAAGCCTCTGCCTTTCTCCTGAGCATCAAGGTTAATCTTTTAATTACGCATTCTTAGAGGTTTGTGGAAAATCTCCCATGCAGCCTGAGAGCAATGAGGAAATAGGGAGGATATTAATGTAAACTATATCACCAGTTTGTGGGGGTGCTGCTGGTGGTATCTCCAGATAACATGCAACAGCTTCATCCTGAAGCAGAGCAGGAACAAGCTCTGGGAAAGACACATTAGTCCAGTTTTAGCCTGTTCTCAGATAAAAAGTGTCCAGCAAGCACAGAGTGCATCATGATGGGACCCATATGGCAGGACAAGAGGTGATGGCCTCAAGTTGCACCAGGGGAGGTTTAGATTGGCCATTAGGATGAAGTTCTTTACTGGAAGAGTGGTCAGGGAGTGGACCAGGCTACCCAGGGAGGTGGTGGAATCACCATCTCTGGAGGGGTTCAACAAACAAGTAGATGTGGTGCTTTGGGACATGGTCTAGGGGTCAGAGAGACGTTGGACAAAGGTTGGACTTGATGATCCTAAAGGTCTCTTCCAACCTAAATGATTCTATACGTGGACTTTGTAATGGGAAACCCTTGTTTGCAAACTAGAGTCAATCACAGTGTGAAAATCTGGGCTCACCAGCATGAGCATCAGCCTCCTCCATGGACTGGGTTGTGAAGAGTGTCACACGCCCAGCCTGACGTTCCTTCAGGAGGCTCCACACTTGGTGTCTGGAGCAGGGATCCAACCCAGCCGTGGGTGCATCTAAAAGCAGCACCTGCAAAGGTCAACAAGATCAGTCCTCTCTATGCCCAAGATGACATTGCTGTGTTCACACAATTTCATTTCCTACTTTTGATGATCTCACTTTACAGATAAAATGCATCCTCAGATATCAGTCATTTTTATTCCTCTTCCTCCTATTACAATATTATTATCCTTTTAATTTAAAATATGGTTCTCATTGACCCAGATTCTTGGGTCCTTCTAGCAGCCAAGTGAGCTAGTAGCCAGCAGACTTGGAGTGACAAGGGGAAAAGTACAAATGTCTATGTGCCAACTCAAAATGCAGTTATGGGTTAAACCAGTACATGATGTGTGTGTGTAAATACAACCTGTCCTTACCTGGGGGTTCCCTAAAATTGCAATTCCAAGGGACAACTTTCTTTTCTGTCCCCCACTCAGAGCATCTGCACGAACGTCCTGAAGGTCGGTGAGGTCCAACATCACAAGAACTTTCTTCACCTTGGTGATACACAAAGACAAGAGCCAGATTTCAAAGGCACTGGTGGCATTTGAATCCATAAATGGCTACACATGGTACAGGAGAGTGTAACTTCTAGATTTAAAACTTACCTACTTTAAATGTCTTTGCTTAGAGATAAATACTGCAAATCTGAATTCTAACCCTTGTGACTTGAGGATAAGAGAGAACTGAAATAACACCTCTCCCTTAAATTAGGGTTGTTCTTATTTCCACAGAAGAAGATGCTGGTGACAACCTTTCCTAAAAAAACTCAAACTCTCCAAGATACCATCAAACAGAAGTGACAAGTACACACCAACCTCTTGCTCGACTTCCTTCTGCTGAACCCCCTTGATGTGAGCAAAAGTCCTCAGGTTTTCCTTCACTGTTAAGGCTTCAAAATGCAAATTAAACTGGGGGCAAATCCCAACCATTGCCTGAAGTCCTTCCATATCCCGGACATCAGAAACCTTGTAGTTGTAGATCATTGCAGAACCTGCACAGAGGGAGGAATGAAGCTGATTTCAGGCTGTAGAGTATTTCCTAGTTATAGGGGGACAGCAGAGTGCTTGTTGGTCATGCCTTGGACACTAAGAGGCATCCACAATAATGGAATTAAGGGGGTTGTGCTGGTTTTTTAAAAGGTAAAATAATTGTGTGTTCTCCAAAACTTTAATACCATTCACAAATATTTCAGAGCACCAAATCTCTCCCTTAGGAACTAAACCATAGTTCCTACAGGCATGCAGCTCATGGCAAAGATCAGGCCACCCAGATGGAGATATAACCATCTGTGTACACATGAGCTCACCCACAAGGCTGCACTGGCCCTGAAGAAGGGACCTTATAGTGACCTTCCAATACCTGAAAGGAAGGCAAGGGAAGATCTGTTCTCCAGGGGTTGTAGCAACAGGACAAGGGGTGATAGTTTTAAGCTAGAAAAGGGTAGATTTAGGTTAGACATTAGGAAAAAGTTCATTAATATGAGGGTGGTTGATCACTGGAACAGGTTATCCAGAGAGGGGGTGGAGGCCCCATCCCTGGAGACATTCAAGGTGAGGCTTGATGGGGCTCTGAACAACCTGCCCTAGGTAGAGATGTCCCTGCTTATTGTAGGGGGGTTGGACTAGATGAGCTTTGGAGGTCCCTTCCAACCCAAAACGTCCACCATCTTACCTGCTGAAGGCTTGGAAAACCCACTGAGCACATTTAAGAGAGTACTCTTTCCAGATCCACTGTGACCAAGTAATGCAGTGATCTGGCCTTCATAGATGTTTAAGGACAAACCTAGAACAGAAGTAGGATGACATTAGGATGGAAGTTTGTGAGAAATAGATTTGTACCTACAGTGTGACAGAGGAAGGACAATTCTTTTGGAGGCAAAACCACACATCCAAACCCAAGGGTTGCATCTTAACAAGTTAGGACTAAACTTAGTAAGGAACTTGCAGTCATGTCTTGATTGAATTGAAGGAACAAGTGTATTAACTTCAGTATTGAAAGAATTTGGACTTCTCTTTTCTACAAGGTTCCTAAACTTTTATTAACATGGCTCAAGAGTCCCCAGAAAGAGAAGAGCCCATTGCCTTTCCAAGATGGGAGATTGCAAGAGTTATTTTAAAGCAGCCAGACTTTGCTACCTCATTTTGCCACTTATTTTCTATTTTGGTGGGTTGCTTGGGTTTTTTTACTCAATATAAACCTTTGAGACCATATTGATATTTCCACTATCCCTGGAGTGATAAACAAAGGCATTTAACAAACACCCCGTGACTATACTCTGACCATGCCAACTACTTGCACACCTACACTTGGCAAACGTGCAAATGCTTGGAAACTCAGCTCAGCCAGTGACAACAGACCCAGCTCCAGCCAGGGACCAAAACACTGAGTTTTGTTTGCCCAGAGCAGTTTACATGTTGAAAGGGAAGTTTGAGAGGGCACTTTTAGAGCAGAGCATTTCTGCAAACCCCACAGCTTTTGAGGAGACTTCTGCTGTTGCAAAAAAAAAAAAAAAAAGCAGTAATTTTCTTGGAGTGAACAAGAAGATAACAACCTGGCAGAAACGTGCCAGGAATTCACCCCAGCAGAAAGAACCATTACATAATGTGCTTGTACAGTGCTGGAGGCAGAAATAAGCACATCCCGCACATTTCGAAACAGTTTCCGTTCATAGCTAGTGAAAAAATGAAATGTGAAGAATTACAGAACTTCTCTTACCAATTAAAGCTTGGCTTCTCCTGTCCTTCTTCTTGTATGTTTTTCTGAGGTTGTTTAGTCTAAGGGAAAGGTGAGAAAACCATTACTGTGGAATCTCACAATGCCTCAAAATAACCTTTGGAAACCATTGGAAGAATGTTTCCCAACCTCCTCCTCAAGCAAGTCCTGCTCGTTTTCACCTGAAGGATTTGCTTTATGTCATTCATCTCTTGGACATTTAAAAGCAGAATTAGCTAATGTGCTTTTAGAGAAGATGTTTAAAAGATTTCAAAGTCAAACTTGATGAACGCTCAGTGGATGAAGCAGGAGGCCCCAGGGAATGAGATAACACGTGGTGGTGTAATTAAAAGCTATGGCCTAGCTATTATTTTATCAGATTTGTATCTGCTCTCTAGTAATAAGCATGGGGAAAATTAACCCTGTAGGGATGTAAATAACACACACCAGCAGCAGCCCTCCTAAAGATGGGGGTTGGGAGGAACAGATTCTCTGCTGCTGCTCTGCAAAGAGAGATGATCCCTGGCACAGAGGATTGACCACGTCCAAGAAATGTTCAAATCCAGCTCTGGAGCAGAATGAAGCACTGAACAAACCCTCCCTTTCATGTGTTAACCATTAACCTCATCTGGGTATGTTAGATGGGATTTACCAGTGCAATACGGCCGTGCTCTCTAGGGTCAGATATAACAATGTTCATAGAATGGTTTGGGTTGGACGGGACCTCAAAGACCATCTAGTTCCAACCCTCCTGCCATGGCAGGGACCCCTCCCACTAGACCAGGTTGCTCAAAGCCCCATCCAGCCTGGCCTTGAACACCTCCAAGGATGAAGCATCCACAACCTCCCTGGGCAACCTGTGCCAGTGTCTCCCCACCCTCAGGCTAAAGGATTCCCTTCTAATATATTTTCCATGCCTACAGGAACCTTTACCTGATTGCTTCCTTCCCTTCAAAGCCTGGAGGCATGGGCTCAGAGTTGTTGCTGGGGCCAGGATCGTGGCTGCTCTCACTGCCCATTCGCATCCCCATGTACCCACCTCGGGGCTTCAACCAGTACGAGGGGCTCAGGAAGAAGAAAGGTGGGTATGGCACCCCATACTTGCCTAGGTCAGAAATAGAGGTGAAATGCCAGCCAAAACCTGCTCTATGTCACCTCAGCTTTGCTAAAGGCCATGTCCAGCCATCCATAGGTGCAGAGTATAGACATCCAGCAGTGTGAGTTCTGAGATGAAAGTTGTCCCTATCTGTAACTTCAAGTGGGGAATGATCACAGCAAAATCCTCATGGACGACCTCTTTGGCCCAGAAAATATAGGAAAATCAGGTCAAGTCCTACAAGACCCTTTTAAACCCAGCGGTTGGGCTGTTGGAGCAGGATCTCAACACCTCACTGCAGGGTTTAATGTTCCTTTTGGAGCCTGTTTTTGGGGCAGGGCCCAACAAAGCAGCTACATGCACCCAGCTTCTGGGGCAACAGGATTCTTCCCAACCATTTTTTCCTGAGCAAATCCAGTTTTTATCCCCTGATGACATGGCAAAGCTCACTGCTGGGAAGATGCCCTCCCACAACCCAACCAGCTCACTACTGGGACACCTTTTTGTTGCTCCACGTAGATGACAGTTTTCTCAGCTCTATCCCACCACCCCTTGGGCAACTTTCCCCCTGTGAGGGGAGGGGATTAAAGAAGAAAAATACGAGGACATTTGTTTTCTTTCCCTCACCTTTCTACTTACCAGGCAAAACCTTATCAAAGTAGATGGCCAGCAGCAAATACAAGGCACTGTCAAGGCTCAGAATGATGTATATGTTCAAGAAAGGGGAAAATTCTTGTACAAAGGCTGGTCCATATGTTTCTAGTTTTACTATCTAGCAGGGAAAAAAAAAAAGCACAAGTCAGATGCAACACTTCCTTTAGACAGAAGTACTATGAGCCAACCTCTGCTGTGTCATCACGACCATTTTCATAGAAATCCATCCCCACCCATGGTCAGGGTGCTTTCTAAGCAACACTTTATTGTGACCGCAAGAATCAAAAGTGTTGCAGTAAGCTGAGTTCAAAACTGTGCAGAATAAGTTATTACAGCAGCAAAATGATGCCCATGGTATCTGCTAAGGCAGCACTTCAAGACCTCATGGCAGATCTTGGTACCCACCAGGCACATCCCACTGCTGAGATGGTTTTCCAGAGAATGAAATTTATTGTATGCACAGAGGTGGTAAAATTTGTGATGCAGTTGACAGCCCAACTCTATTTGTAATGAGTTAGCACCTACTTTTGGAGTCAAGTTGTCTTCTACAAAGCTTCTAGGGCAGAGGGGTGTGATTGGGTCGTTATGGCAATGAAAATTAAAGTATGGCAGCTACTGATATCTGGCAATGAAAATTAAAGTATGGCAGCTACTGATATCTGGCAGAAATCTGCAGCGTGTTGGCTGTGGGGTGAACTGGCTTTATTTTGAACATACCCTTGAGATGCCAGCAGTGAAGACAAAAGGACTGAAGAGATTGAAAATCCATTCTGATGACGCTGGTAGATTTTCAAACAAGGTCATGTAGCCCAGCAATCCAAAGGTGACATGGAGGACAAACCCCACAAAACTGGCAATATTTGGCTGCTTCAACAAGGAGCTGAGCATGAAGCAGAAGTGAACCTGCAGCAGGGAAATCCAGGAGCTAGCAGGATGCATTTCAACCAGCAATTGGAAAAGACAACATGAACACACAACAAGGAAAACTAGAGACCCAGCTGAGCTTCAGTTGTCCCCTAGAGATGCCTGTGACATATCACAAGGCTGCCATCATGTAGCAGAGAGCTCTGATGTTTAGGGCAGGTCTATAGGGGCAGACAGATCAGACCCATCTTGGCCTCCCAAGAAGGCTGGATGCAAAGAGGCAGCTCCAGCCTTCCCATTACAGCTCCTCTCTTTACTCTCATTTCAAGCCACAATCCCCTAAAATATAACAGGAGTCATACATTAACCTACAAATTGTAACAATAAATCCCAGTAGTGGAGAAGGTTTTGTTACTATCTCATATAATGCCCAGCCCTAGAGTGCTCTGTAGTCTTTGAGTTTCAGATGTTCTAATTAGGAAAAGGAAAGAAAACCCCAAACTGTGCATCATTTAAGAAGATGAAAAGCAGACTTACAGATGCTATGCCATAAAGGAAATAAAAAAAATATATTTTGAAGAAGTTGTAACTGTGGATGACTTCTGTAATGGTGATCAGTGCCAGCAGACCTGCCGTGACCAAAATGTAAATGGTGTACAGCAAGCTCCAGGACAACCTACAAATAAAGGCACCGTTATCTTTGCCTCTGTACATCACAGCACTTGGCCAATACAACACAAGACACCCTCTTTTTAATTCAAACACTTTATAATTCCAAATACACTTCCATTAAAATGGTTGAGGTTGGAAGAGACCTCGAGGATCATCAAGTCCAACATCACCCTGACCCCCAGACCATGTCTCAAAGCATCAAATCTAATAATTTTTTGAACACTGACTGTTTCCAGACTGGAAGGGTGCAAATATTCCCACCTTGCACCTCCCCAAACCTCTGCTGATGCCACCAAAATGCTATGGGACATCTAAGCAGGGGCTCTGCAGCCAGGGCCACCTATTCTTACACTTGTCCTAACGATGTGAAATGCTCATGCTCAGAAGGCTTTGGAAGCTGTTTTGATTGACCCCATGTCCCTCCTGTGCTTCATCACTGGCACTTTTCTCCAAAATTTGTTGTTTCTTCACTTTTTGTGTGTGTATCCACCCATTTCCTGGAGGCAAGCAACATCTCAGCACCAAGAACTCTGCTACAGCATCTCTGATACTTGGAAGGAGAACAGAGCTAAGTACAACAAACAACAACCACCCTGTCTCAGCAATGTCCTGGGCAGCTGAGGTCCTCCAGCAAATGGCACGTGATAGATAAAAGAGTTTGTTTCAACAAAACTTGGCTTCAGAGAGCCCAGATGTATGGTCAGATAATTGCAGATGATGATTTCTGGGGTCTGCTGCTCACCTAAGGGGTGGTACCAGACCCACACCCATCCTGCAAGCTGGTAGACATTATATTTTATAATATAACCATTATCAAATAATAATAATGATAATAATAACCATAACAACAACGATAATAATAGTTTAAAAACCAATGATAATTATATATATACACAATATATTATAATAATATACAGCTTATTGCTATGACACTTACCAGAACGCCATGTCTTGCAAACCCATTGCCTTCATTAACACCTTGAGCTTCTTTTTCTCCCTTAAAATCTTCACTGATAAAAAGTACATGTATGGGGAGAAGCACAAGGCAATGTAAATGATGAGCCAAATATAATCCAGTTTATATATGGGTTTGATCAAGGAGGATTTCAGGCGAACGCCCTGAATCGACTTCATCTCTTCCCACACAGAATGGTTTGTTTTCATCTAAAGAAAATAAATTAGCCATTAATTTTTTCTGTAATGAGGCAGCCAACAGCAGAACACACATGAGCATGAAAATAATTAGCTTGTCAATATCCACGCTACATTTGTAAGAGGCAAATAAGCTCAATATTTAGTATTTTTTTGTATATATTGGAAGATCCTGAGCACGATCCATCATCCCTTTAACTTCTGAATCACACTAGGTATTAAAGAAGTTAATGATCACAGCAAACAAGCTGCTGTGCTGAGATTTGGGGGTTTTCTTTTACATTTACAGATAACTCTGGAAAGAACAGAAAACATTTTCCATCCTGGTCCTACTTACTTCTATGAGTGCTGCATCAATGCTGGACTGCACTGACAGGAACCCTGCATACCAGTAGGAAGGAACTTTGCAGTTAGGTGAGGAAAAATTGAAGCAGGTATCTGGAAAGAAAAAAAAAAAAGAAAAAATAATCTATAAATTTCCATATATATGTGCATATAAATGCTTATGTATAATCTGTGGGGTTGAAAATGGAGGTGAGTGAGTGAAAGTGTTTGTGGGTGCCAGGTTGTTCTCCCCCAAACAAGTGATAGGACAAGAGGAGATGGCCTCAAGTTGTGCCAGGAGAGGTTTAGGTTGGACATTAGGAAAAATGTCTTCCCTGAAAGGGTTGTCAAGGCCTGGAAGAGGCTGCCCAGGGCAGTGGTGGAGTCACCATCTCTGGACATGTGTAGATGTGGTGCAGAGGGACAGGGGTTAGCAGTGGATTGGGTAGAGTTGGGTTAATGGTTGGACTTGATGATCTTAAAGGTCTTTTCCAACCTAAACAATTCTGTTTCTATGTGTCTGACTGAAAGGTCAGGAAATCAAGATTTAGATCTACTCAGCCTTTTCCTGGAGCAGCCACTTTTCTCCAAGAATAATATAGTGTTAGGAGTTGGTGGCTTTGACCTCATGGACCTCCTGATGTGGCATTGACCCTGTCTTTATGTCACAGAGGAGGTGGCCACGCTCAGCTCTCCTGCTCTGGCAGGAGCCCAGGCTCAAAGTACAGTGACCATAAAGGTGCCCAATGCTGGGGGCAGGAGAGGAGAACCTCTAGGAAAGCCAGAGCTGGAGCTGGGGTCACACCTGCAGAGAGCTACTGAGTGGTGGAGACAAATAAACAACCCCCCATCATCTCCATTTCCAAGACCAGCTCGTAGCAAAAGACTTTTTTTCCTTGCCCATCAACTGATGAGATTGTGTGATTTTTATCCAATAATAAGCTTACTTTTGGTTTGGATAGTTTACTATTTTTAGCCAGGAAATAGAGATATTTGGCCAAAGAAAAAGTAATGTGGACAGTAATGTGTGTGCAGGTTTATGCTTTCATCTATTAAATATATGTATATGTATTAAAAATATAAAAATATATTTAATATATAAATATATATAAACAAATACAAATATTCAATATATGTGTATATTTATATATAATATATAAAATAAATATAAATATTTTATATAATAATATATAATGATAAATATAACAAATGTACATAAATATATAAAAATATTCAATATATGTGTATGTATATTAAATATATTAATGCACACACAATGCTCATTTTCCAGGCATGACTTGCCACAGAAGGGAGAGGGACAAAAAGGACTGTGGATAATGTGTGTGTATGTTCTTAAAAACCCTTTTTCTTTGACATTTGTTTGCTTCTAAGGGTACAAAATCCCAAATTCTAATCAATATCTTCCTTGAAATGCTTTAGCACAGAGCATGGCAGCAGAGAGAGCCACCTAAGAGTTTTTTAGGGTAAAATCAAGCTGTCTGATTTAATTGATTTTGTTACCGATGTGTTCAAAGGCATCATTTGGAAACACCATATGGTAGCCTTGAAATCTGAGGCAGTAGGAGACATCATCCTTAAAAACCACACCAATGATGTCCTCGTCCAAAATTCCTCTCGCTTCCATTTTTTTCTCATTTTCCAACTCTTCTATTTTTATACCTGTGATTAAAAAAAAGTAAAAAAATAATAAAAAGAAAAGTAAAAAAAAAGAATAAAAAGCTGAAACTTTGACTGATGCTGCGACAACATGAAAAAGAGCATCAGCCACAATCTCTACCCTCAAAAATTATGTGATTATATCAAAGTCAGTCCAGACAAAGCTGCTGTAACAAGGATTTTAGGGCAGCCTTTACCTGTCATTACAGAATCCGAAGCCACTTTGCTCATTATTTGCCTGGTGGTTTCTGTGATGGGCGTGTAGGCGAGTTTAACTCCAGTAGCATTAAAGGCTGGATCATCCAGTTGTCCAAGGAAGCTGTAAGGGATTTCATGGGGTGGGTAGTGGGATATTATAGCTGAGGATATTTGTACTATCAAGAGGAAAACCCCCGAGGTGATCCATTCCTAGAGGAAAGGAAGGAAAAAGGGTAGATTGAGATGAGACATTAGGAAGAAGTTCTTGCCCAGGAGGGTGGGGAGACACTTCACAGGTTGCCCAGAGAGGTGCTGGAAGCCCCATCCCTGGACATTTGGAAGGCCAGGCTGGCTGGGGCTGTGAGCAACTGATGTAGTGGGAGGTGTCCCTACCATGGCAGGGGGGTTGGAACTAGAAGATCTTTGAGGTCCCTTCCAACCCTGATGATTCGATGATTCTATGAAATGCAAAGTGAGTGACTCGGAGGTTGGGTGGTGTGGGAAGTGTCTTCACGGACCCTCCTCATCCCACACTGGTCTGGCTCCATGGTCCAGCTCCTCCTGAGGAAGAGCTGTTCCACAGGTGTAATGATTTTAAAAGAGGAGGAATGCTCCAAGTGGAAAACATGTTTTCTTAGTACGGGAGCCAGCGAGATCTGCTGATAATTTTACTCCCTCCTCATCATGAATTGGACATTGTGTTCCTCTGGACAGCACAGCAATGGGATCAACAGCCCAAAGCACCCAGCCAGCTTTGTAACAAGCCCTCATTATGCCGTGATACTTTAGTGTCACGGGAAGAAGTGTAGCTGCTGACATTTTCCAGAGAACCACAACCCCAGCTGAGGCTTCTCACATATCCCCTTAGCATAAAAACAATGCGACACACAAATATTTTGTGCTTCTCTTTGGAAGGGCTGATACTCGCCTGAAAACTTTCTGTCTTCTTCCTCCACACCAGCAGAATATTTTTCCATAGGAGAGCACGGGTTTGCTGGAATAATCTTGAGGTTTTCTTGGATATCCCCTGCATTTTCCCAGCTAGGGTGAGAAAAGAATATCATTTAGAATAAAACAGGTGACTGGAAGTTGAGGTATTTATACTTGGGTAAACACCACTTCAGAGGAAGCCAATAACATGTCAAAGGTTAAGAACTTCTCTCCATTTTGCAGTTTGGACAACCAAGGAGAAGTTTGAAGGAAATAGTCCAAGATCACGCAAGGGAGCAAAGAGCTGGGTTGGACTTAGCTGCACAAATTCACCTTTCTTCACCCCAAAGAGGCTTTGTAGAAAGAGGCATTAGCTGACTACAGCCTGATTCTTCATCTACATAAAATGAGCAACAGAAAGGTCAGCCTGTCCTGTAGTAAAAACGTGAGGGGATTAAATAGCAGAGAGAGGAAAGGAGATATAAAATTAAATTTTCTCTTTTTTTATGCAGTTATTCAAAATACTTAAACCATACATGACCTGCAGCAGCAAGGTCAAGCCCATCTCCTGAGTGCAGGAGCTCTGGTTTATGCTGCACCTCTGAGCTGAGCCTCAGATTCTGAATTTCTTGCAGAGAATTTGTGTCTTGCCTTATGGTTTGCTGGCAAATTGCTGCTCACATCTGCTCTAGATGCTGTAACTAGACCCTAAACCATCCCCATTGCACACATGCCTTCTCCCCACGTTGTCTACAGGGGGAAGAAAGATGCTACCCAGGAGGCCAAGTTAAAACCACTGGTTAGATGCTAAAAGTAGCCTAAAATAGATGCTGCCACTATCTCCCCGGAGCAAGCTGGCAAGAGACCAATTTGTCCCTTTTTCACCCAAATCCTAATATAAGGAATTATTATTCTACTAGAGCAAGAGCAGGGCAGCATTAAAACACCACCGTGGTTCTTTATATCCTCCTAAATACCAAGCAGGGAGCGTTTATTGGGGGATATTTTTACGGGGAATATTTATACCAGCTCCAGCTTCGATCCTGCGGCCAAGCAGCAAAATACCCAGTGCAAGAACAGCAGCAGTTTCAGCAGCTGCTTTCACGACCTTCCCAGAAGGAGAGAGCAGGGGAGGGAACCTCAGAAGATGTTTTTTTGTATTTGAATCCTTTCAAATGGCTGAAAACAAAAAATCAAAGCAACCTCAAAGGCAGAGAGCTCTTTTCCCCTCGGACACCATTTCCTGATTTCGCGGCTTGGGCAGCTGGAGTTAATAAAGGGTTCTACTCCTCTGTTCCCTCCAGTGTTTGCTTTTGGGAGGAATTCAATATTTGCATACTCCAGGGGCGAGGGATCCAGAATTCCTGTTTACCCTCTGTTAGCACAAGGCTTATCACCCAGAGCTCTGCTTTCCCTGCCACGCTTCTCGGCTGCGCCCTACAGAGAAGGTTCAGGGCAATTAGGAAGAGATTTCTAGGAAGTGCTACTTTTTTTTTTGCTCACATCTGGAAGTCAATCGTGGACTGAAAGCACCAGCCCAGCCTGGGATGTTGGGGCAGTAAACAAAAGGTTCACGCTGGAGTATTGGGACAACATGGAAAACATGATGGTCTTGTAAAAACTGCTGAATCTCCACAGATGGAACAAACACTTCATTAAAAAAAAGGATGGAGCAAATCTGGAAGTTTTTAGAAGAATCCAGCTTAATTTTGACCAGTTTTAAATCTCATTTTTGCCTGTGGAGCAAGAAGTAAATGCTACTAGAAGCTGAAATATGAAGCCAGAGATTCAAGCAAGTGATGCTGCCTACAAATGCTACCTGAACTGACACTGAATAACTTGTCTGTAAAAGAACTCTCCAACACTTGTTTGCAATGTCAGAGAACTTCATGGGGAGAATTAGATCTCAAAAGACACAAAACATAAGCAGGAGAGATGCCTCTACAAGATCCTAGATTCAACCCTTCAGATTCAGGTGACAAAAACTAACACTGGGAATTTATTTGGAGGTGACAGTGCCTGAGATGCTTTCAACCTCCTTCTCTGGAAGCATTTCTCTCCCAACGACTCAGTAAATGTCTTGCTCTCCAGGAACACCCTCCCAAGGCATCGTGTTATCTTCTACCTGGATCCTGTGCCTGGCTCTGCTCTACCAAAGGTTCTTCCAGGAAGGCAAGTCCCATATAACCACTTCATTTATTTACCATCTCAGGGATTTCCTATTTGGCACCTCCTCAGACATTTTTTTTCCCCCTCTAATCAAAATTTCACAGAGCATGTTGTGACTAACTCCTCAGAGCAAGCACCAGCAGGAACCTCTTGATGGTGGCTATGAAGAAAGCAATATGTGCTGCATCTCCTGCTTCTTGGAGGAGCCAGTGATGGATCACTGTGAGTGGGGGGTGCCAAGGTGAATATTCTCCCCCCATGCCCCCATTTTCCAGCTATTTCACACACAAAAACCTGCATCTGGCCCCTACACAGCCCTGTCTATCTCCTGATAAATACAAGACAGATTTAAATTGATTCTAGTCTTTAACACAGAGTTTTGGAAACTTTTTTTTTTTCCCTAGAAAAAACAGCTCCAAGCCTGTCCCAAATCAAAGATCAACACTTTAATTCATAGAGAAAAGTGGCATTTGGGGGGTTGTTATTTAGAAGCCTTTGCTGGGAGAATGGGAGCGAAGGGAGGGATCATTAACTCAGAGGACCCAGCACTCAGCCCTTGGCTCTTCGCCTGGACCCCAAGTACAAGTGACATTAAAACCCACACGCCCCCAGAAAAGCAGAATATTTTTGCTCCTTTGTCTCTTCAACATTTTGATATTAGAGAGCAGAGCTGGCAGGCACAGCAGCACAACACTCTTATTAAAATCAGAAGGAAAAAACAACTCACCCAAACACGATTCCCTGCATGCAAACACCCCCAAGTACAATTTTTCCCTTCAAATAAGAAGTGCCTTACCTGGTAACGTGTTCTCCATTAGCAAGACCTCTCCTGCAGCTCCGAGGTGCCTGGGCTGTTGGGCTCGTTGTGGGTCTGGAGGGGGTTCCAGCCCAATGGCCATGCCCCTCTCCAGCCTGACGTCAGAGCCCGGTCCCGGCGGTGCAGCCGCTCTCCAACGCTTCTGGAGCAGTGACCCCACTGAGGATCAATACTTACAACCAGCTGGCAAAGAGCCCACGGATATCAAAGGGATGTTTTGTAGGATTTAATACGACACGTGCAATGTGTGGAGTAGAAGACCATGTTTCTACCAGGCTTACAAGTCCTGGCAGAAGAGCTGCGTGCTCTGAGGTGGGGCAAATGTGAGCTCCTGATAGGTGAAACCTTGTCCCTGTTCAAGCTTCTCTGGAGGTACAACCCCACCACCTTCTCCCCATCTTGCTCAGAGCCTGGTCCTTCTTCTGCAGAGGTCCATCCTGCATCCGAGGACCAACAGGACTTCTACTTCTCCTTTCTCTTTTCCCATTTGTTTTTAATACTTATTTCAGTTCCCACTCCTTTTTGTTGCTTTTCCAGCATATGTCACACAGATAGAATCAGGAGGGAGTTTGTTGGGTGGTGGGTGGTTGTTTTGTTTTTAAATAGTTTTCCCATGGATCTACATTCAAAACAGGTGAGGAAATCAGACAGGCCAGGAAATCCAGAGGAGCTGGAAGGTTGTGCAGCCACACGTTCATTCAACTAGTTAAAGAACCTTCACTCTCCTGGAACTTGGACTCTGCAGCTGATCCACAGAGCTGACTGAAAACACAAAACCCGTCTGGTTGTTGCTAAACAAGAGGCTGGAGCTCTTCTGCAGCTGCCAATTTACTCATTTTCAAGGCATGAGCTCATTTAGGAGCAGAACGTTTTCCTGCATCACCTCCCCTTGGGCAACAAGGGAGGAACGGAGGAGGCTGCTCCTGACTGCAAAGAGCACAGCTGAGGTGCACCTCACTCAAAAAATACTCCATTTCTGACATCCCCCCATGCCATGGAGCGCTGGCAGTACCTGGTGCAGTGTGGAGACCTGCAAGTTATCTACAGAAAATGCATTTTAACATAAAAATGACACCTGCTCTCAGTGCTCCTTGGGCTTCCCATCCTGTGTCCTCCTCCTGGCTCTGCCACTCAAGTGGGACCCCAGTCCAAGGAACTCATTGGGGCTTCATTGAAGAGGAGCTAGAGAGCACACAGCACCTCAAACTATCATTGATTAAACCCCAAGCAATTGCTCCACAGGGTTTCTGAGAAGGGGACTCAGGAGCAGCCTTGGATCAGGTCCTCTACCTACCAGAAGGAGGAGAAGAGGGGCTGGGGATGGAGCCAGCAACCTCTGAGAGAGAGTCCAAGCAATAAGTTTCAGGAAAAAGAAGAACTGAAAGCTCCATGAAGTTCTTATCAAGGAGAAATCTAGCATGCTAAACCAGGGACTTTCTGAAGATCTCTTTAAAGGGAGCATTACAAAGAAATGAATTAATTTTACACTAAAAAATTTTTATATATGTATATATATGGCATGCTGTCCCTCACACACCATTACAGAAAAACTAGTGTAAAAACCTGGGAACTTTCAACAAGATCTGATTAAAATTTCTTTGGGATTTTCCTCCCTACCACAGTGTCCAGGGAACAAAAATCCCGTTTTGCTAGGTCCTTAACTGACCCATTGGGCTGGAGATGGTCTTTTGCTAGGTCCACAGGGCTGGAGGTGAACCTCCTCCTGGGGTCACACCAGGATCTAGCAGTCCCACAGCAGCCAAGCAGCATCCTCCACCCCTCTAGACCATGGTTTCATGCTCCAGCTTCATCCAAACCTCTCCTCAGCAGCGTTTCTCCACCCTTCATGCCAGAGTAGAGCACCCATCCAGCCACCCAGCGAGTCTGTCTTGGGCACGGATCCAAACAACTGGAAAAATGAAGAATTTTTTTTTCTGGTGGGGTTGGTGTCCAAGGAGAGGACCATGATTCATCCCCACAGGTGCTCAGTGTGTGTGCCAGGAGCTCACAGCTGCTGCCGGGTCACTTCTAGCCCCAACTTGAGCTGAACTCATCTGGCTGTGAAACGGGACCCAAGTGTTGCAATCCTGCAATTCCCAGAATTCCATGAAAAAGATGCAATTCTTGCACCCCGACAGCCCCTGTGCACCCTGAGCCCACTCCCCTGCAAGCCCCAGACTTTGGAAAATAAAAAAATCAATCTAATTCCTAGCACAGCAAAACACACACATGACAGAAACACAAGCACTTAACAATCCACCTTTATTTGGGTAGGACTTGCTGCTGGAAAAGGGAAAACCTCGACTTGACAAACACAGCAAAGTGGTAAAGGAAAAACAGGCATGTAAAATAAACTGCAAAATTCAATGTGCCCATGGGCAGCATCAGAAGGAGTGTTACAACCACGTCAGCTTTAGACCCAACACCTTCTGTTGCTGCTCCCAGAGCACTGGATGTTGGCTACGCAAGAGACTCCACTCACCATACAGAGATATTCTTCAATAAGGGCTTTTTTTGGTAATGTAAACAAAAATCAGACACATTAAATACCTCCATAGAAAAATACAACCTCATAATAATACCACAAAGTGAACGCATCTCGGATATATTATTTCTCACAACAACCCTGCAAGGTAACCAAAGCCATTAGACCTGGGATTGGTGGCACAAACTCAATTATTTGTCCCCCAGTCCGCCCAAATCCAGCTCATTTTATCTCCTAGAGCTCAACTGTGGGTGTGTATTGGACAGCAGGTCACTGATAACAGCCAAAAAGGCCTCAAAATTGCAGGAATAAAGCTCTCCCATTTCCAGGGGATTCTCTGGTTTAATTTTGCATGTTTTTTCCCCTCTTCTGGCAATTACAGACATCACATAACACTTTGACAGACCTCTGATACAATACACCATGATTACAGAGACGTTTTGGGGTGGCACCTCACACCACATTGACACACGATGTCACCACACACAAAGATCCCACCCTAACACACAGTTAATTTAAGGAGCCAAGTTCTTTGTAGGTGTAGCTGCATAAATCCAGGGTCACCATCAGCTGGGCTACTCCAGGGTAAACATGAACTGTACCAGAGTGAGCAAACTGAGCTGCTACTGGAGGTTTTTGTGTGATCATTAGAAAATAAAACTATTTAAAATAGGATGATGTCACCCAGACAGTACAGAACCATTTAACAGACTATTAACTATAAGTTAAAGAATAAAATAAAATAAATTAAGACATCAGGTCACAACCATACCCTAAATTCCTGTGGAAAGAGTGTGCTGGAGAGTGCTGGACAGACGTGCAGATGACACACAGCTCAGACACCATTTACAAAGAGACACCAGAGGAAGAAATGTGGGATTTGGAGAAGATGCTCTTAACGTGTATGTGCATACATAGGGAAGTACCACGAGACAGAATTCTGGGTCCCACCTTTGCTCCAAATAAAGGAAAATGCTCAGAGATATTGGCCAATAGCAGGTATGGAACTGGGAGCAATGGGCTGGGGGTTCCCAAGGATTAAATAAAAGGCTGTGTAAACAAAAGAGCTGAACTTGGGTCATTTTTCTTTTCTTACAGGGAATGTCAGCCCTGGAAAGGTTGCTACCAGAGCTGCAGTTTAGAGGCTGGTGCTTTAACCTCATTCTTTAGAGTCATAGAATCATTTAGGTTGGAAAAGACCTCTAGGATCAAGTCCAACCTTCAGCCCAACATCTCCCTGACCCCTAGGCCACGTCTGGAAGCACCACATCTACTTGTTTCTGGAACCCCTCCAGGGATGGTGACTCCAGCCCCTCCCGGGGCAGCCTGTCCCAGTCCCTGACCACTCTCTCAGTAAAGAACTTCTTCCTAATGTCCAATCTAAACCTCCCCTGGTGCAACTTGAGGCCATCACTTCTTGTCCTGCCATTAGTTACTTGGGAGAAGAGCCCAGCCCCAGCCTCACCACAACCTCCTTTTAGGTAGTTGTAGAGAGCAAGCTCAGTTTAGTTTCCAGCACAGCTCAGGGTGTGCACAAGGACCATGGTCATCAAACTGGGCACGTTCATGGTCTGTGCTCCTGCAGGAAGGGACCTTCTCTGGGGAAGCAAATGGGATGTTCTGGTGTTTCTGCAGTTCCTGGGCTCACATTGTAACTACCAAACAAAATCTGTTTACATGCAACCTATGGGTACAAAAGAGGAAGCAGAAGTTGTACGTAAGGAGTTCCCATCTCCCCACAGTAGAGGAAGAAATGAATGGAAGCAGATTTTGTCTCGACACCACAATAAACCGTTATCAGAGGTACCACACACATTATAGCCTGATAATTACAAGTGGTTTGGACACAGAACTTCACCTGACCCCACTCTTGAGTTTCCACAAGAACAACAAAGGTCTTTTCTAACTTTCACATGAAGATATATAAACAACATGACTTATGAAGCCAATGTTTCTAATAAATGCCTCTCTATATCTGTTCATTGCAGAGCACAATGAACTCTTAGCAATCTCTTATTTCACCTTATAAAACTAAAAAAGTGATGATAGCTTTGTGTAGAAAACCCAAAAAAATACTATATTTTCCACATACATCTGCCATATCTTAGGATAAAGGACATACTCTGCTCTTCTTAGTGCTTCTATGCAAACCAAAGGCACCATTCCTACAGGGGAAGTTGAATTTGGACTTTTTTAGTTTGGGTTTAGGAAGGTGAATGAAAAAGTTGCCAGACCAGGACAAAGTGGAGCTCACTACTGCATTACACAACAAAGATGAGGTTAGGAAATGCTGCTTAGGAACTCACTGACAAGAGAAATGAAACCATCTCAGAAGGACTGTGTGTAAAAGCAGTGGTGGGATACACGGCGTTACACCCAACAGAATGAGACTGGGTTTAATGAAGAGGAGAAATACTCACGTGTCTGCAAACCCCTTAACTACACAGTTTGTATTTTCCCCAAGCAGGGGGAGGGAAGCCCCCACTTCTGTACACCCCTCACCCCTCCAGTGCATGCATCACAAACACCAGTGCTGCCCAGCACAGTGGCAGGAGGCAGCTACATCTGCCAACTTGCAGTAGAAAGGAATATAAGTGTCACCAGGTGCTGTTATTATATCTGGAAATGAACATTTCCACATTGGTGGACACCAAGCCAAGCTTGTGGTGGGATTTAGGACCCTCTCTGCAGTGACTGCAATGACTGTGGAGTGGTTTCTCCCCTCTTCTCTAAGCAGGGACATCTTCTAATAGTAAGCAGGGATGGATCGGCCAGTGAGGAGCAGGACCTTGCAGAGACATGTCTGCAGGACACCTCACTGGGCACGGAAGCAACACCCAACTGAGGCCATGCTGAGACCCTGACAACCAGCAAGTGGGTCCTGCAAGGTGGGATGCTCCAGTGGCAACTGGTCTTGCTGAAATGCACGATTCCCAGTAAGGACAGCCCGACCTGGGGCAGGAAGGCAGGTGGGTGCTCCTGCACAAGTGACCACCACCAGGAGATGACCAACTGCTGTGGCAGTGTCTTCTCACTCAACTGGGAATCAGCGAGGGGAGAAGAAATGTCTGATGAGCCCCAGTGGGGATGCTCACCGCGGCTGCGGCGTTCTTCCCAAGGCCAGGATGGTGGAACACGCTCAGTGCTTCCAAAGAGGATTTTCCTTGTCCATCACAGCTCTGGACCATGAGGAGCTCAGAAAACAACTCGGTCTTCCTGTGTCCTCTCCCACCACAGTGTGCTGTTGAGGGTGCCAAAGCTGTTGTCCTCCTCCTCCTGCTCTTTAGCAAGCTCTACGAAAACCTGGAACAGACAGACAGAGTGTGAATGCTCCATGCTGCTTGTAGGAGCTTCCTTGGTCACAAATAGAATTCATGCTAAAAACCTCATGAGTATTGAATGTATCGCTTCATCTCAGCACAAGAAACACATGGACCTGGTGGAGCAGGTCCAGAGGAGGCCACAGCAATGATCTGAGGTTGGAATCCCTCTGCTGTGAGGCCAGGCTGAGAGAGTTGGGCTTGTTCAGCCTGGAGAAGAGGAGGCTCCAGGGAGACCTTCTGGGGGCTTTTCAGGACTTAAAGGGGCTAAGAAAGATGGGGACAGACTTTGAACAGGGTCTGTTGGGACAGGACAAGGGGTGATGGTTTTAAACTAAAAGAGGGAGATTTAGATGAGAGAGAAGGAAGAAATTGTTGATGCTGAGGGTGGTGAGAGCCTGTGCCAGGTTGCCCAGAGTGGTGGTTGCTGCCCCATCCCCGGAACCATTATAGGTGAGGTTGGGGGGGGCTCTGAGCAACCTGTTCTTGTTGCAGATGTCCCTGCTCCCTGCACTAGATGACCTTTAAAGGCCCCTTTCAACCCAAACCATTCAATGATTCTATGATCTTCAGGTAGGAAGTTTTTTATATTTTAGGTTTTTTCTCCTTGCTCCTGCCCTCCCACCTCATTTCTTCAAAAGCACAACGAAGAGGAAGTTGAACTGAATTCCTGCTGAAGGACATTTATTGTCAGCAACAACTAATCCAGAATAAGCAGTAATAAGCCTCAGCTTTACCCTCCTTCCAGAAATAAGCAGCAACACCCATCTTCGGAACAAATCAAGAGTGACATATCCACTAACACCACAAATTCATTTTGCTCCAGTCACTGCAGTCAGCATCTTCATTTTAAGGGAGAAAATGAGAATGGAGAAGGCAGGATTCAGCCTCCACCCACCACAGCTTGCCCAGACTGGATGCACGACTCCTATGTGGCAGGGGCAAAATGAATCCAGCCCAGACCCTGCAAAAACCCCACCAAAAAACCTGCAACACCTTCACCTGGCAGGATTTACTTCCCCAGAACATCATCTGCTTTAACATACCTGCTCCAGGGTTGCCTGAGAAAAGCTGTACTCCTCGATGTTAAAGGCGTGTTTTACTGTTGGAAGAATTAATGAGAGTGTGTAATTAGGAGTAATTCATCATCTGACACAACTGAGTTCAAAGCATTTTAAGCTGGTACAAGTGCTGCCTCTTCATTTCACAAAAAAAGCAGAGTTGGGGACACCAATAATGATAGAAAATACAAATGGAATGAATTTGGAGCAGAAATGCAAAGCTGCCAACGCGTGGCAAATGTGTCAGTTAAGGGAGACAAAATGATTTTTGTATGTGATGCATGACAAGGGTTTAATTACCTTCTTCCAGCTTGGAAAAAGAATGTGAAAGTGACTGTACATCTTCTTTAGGAATTTTATACGCCAAAATAGAAGCAAAACTGGAACAGAGAAATAAAGCAAATTTAGCTTCAGGTAAAATTACTCAAGGTAAAACTATGCATAGTCAAGTGAATGCATTTAAACTCATTTTCTGAAGGTTACTCCACATATTTTGACCATTCATCATCTCACAAGACAACGGGACTGATGCAGCTCCAAGGGACCAGCTGGTCTATGACCCATCTCAGAGATCCAGGTCCAGGTGCATCAGTTGAGCTCCCCTGAGATCGTTCTATGATTTATATGCTCTCCAGCTAAGATTCAACCATTTCTATTCTGCCTATGAACTCATGAAAGAAAAATTGCTGCCTGGAACTCCCAAAGTTTGGAGGTTTGGCCTTTCAAAGGAACTCAGACAGAGGTTACAGGACTTCTGGGGCCTCTGCATCATGTAGCAACCAACTCCAGACCAAGGAGCTGCTCTACCTCACAGATTTGCTTCTGAAAAATGAACTCTCCTCCAAAGCTCCTACATTTTAGGGATGCTTCTTATACAATGCCCACAATCTGCCCTTTTTGGTGAGCCTCATCAGCCACCACCCACAATCTGCCCTTTTTGGTGAGCCTCATCAGCCACCACCCACAATTTTCCCTTTTTTGGTGAGCCTCATCAACCATCACAAAGACAGACCCTTGAGTTCTTACAGCAGAAATTCAAAACCTGTTGAGAAAAAACCACCCAAGTCTCTTTGAGGAACCCCCATAAAACATCCGAGCGTTTCTAGGTTAGAGCCAGTGACTCAGACTTCATTCCTGTTTCTTGGAGGCCCTAAGGAGGAAGCTGTTGGGCAGCAGCTCTGCAGAAAGGGAGTTTTGCTTCCTCCATGCCCAACATCTGCACGCGAGTCTTGCGGCCACCACCCCGCAGCTTTTGCTGCCTGGCAAAACTCTTCCTCTTTTCTTTTTTTAAGCTATGTGTAAGTATTTTTTGTGAATTTTAGTACCATGGCATTCCCTACTCACTGCTGAGAAATCAGAGGCTTTATTAATATTAACTTTTTCTGTGCATTAGTCAAAACTTCACCTTTCCTGACGATTTGCGTTGGGGAAGATGTGCAGAATCTGTCTCTGCAGATATTCTGCCTGCTGTACATCTGCTGTTTCTTTTAATTTCATTTCCAAGAAGTATCCTCTGCCAAACTTGCTCTTCAGATGTTGGACAGTACCTATACATCTACACATCACAGGGAGAAAAGAGTTGGTCACGTTACAACACACTTAAAAATCAGTGTCCCTTCTAACAGACCCTTCTTGCAGTCTAAGTTTAATTTTGATCCAAGTTTAAGGTGCAAATATTGGTCTAGCTAAGTGTTCAAAGAAATATACTCTAGTCAATGGTTGTCCCACCCTCCCTGCCACAATCCCCACCCACAGGGGAGGGCTCCAGTGGTACCTGAGCTGCCCAGACACCAGGATGGCCACCCGGTCACAGACAGCATCTGCCTCTTCCATGTAGTGAGTGGTCAGGATGGCTGCTCTCTCCTTGTTCTTAAAGGCTGCTCTGATTGCCCGCCTACAAAATATGACCAAAAAAATTCCTTGAATAAAATATTTAGCATGTAATGGTAAATCCTGGGCTAGCTGGAAAATAGGATTGTGATGGTCAAACACAAACCTGTTACTTTATGGGCCAATATCACTCTCACAGCAACAATTAACAGCTGAATTTTTCACAAAGATGACTCGAATCTCATATTCTTTGTATTATTTTTAAGACTTAGTTTGACTTTCAAGCTTTTAATCTCCAAGCTATTCTGGGAGAGGACACAGATGGAGTTCATCTGGTGCTGAGGTCAGGTTAATTCTGGCCTTAGAAAAATAGAAAGTCATGGACCTGGTGGAGCAGGTCACAGCAATGATGGGAGGGCTGGAACCCCTCTGATGTGAGGCCAGGCTGAGAGAGCTGGGGTTGTTCAGCCTGGAGAAAAGAAGGCTCCAGGGAGACCTCCTGGTGGCTTTTCAGGACTTTAAGAGCACTATACGAAAGATGAGGAGAGACTTTTTATCAGGGCCTGGTGGGACAGGACAAGAGGTGATGGTTTTAAACTAAAAGAGGGAGATTTAGGCGAGAGAGAAGGGAGAAAGTTTTGGTGCTGAGGGCGGTGAGCCCCTGTCCAGGTTGCCCAGAGAGGGGGTGGCTGCCCCATACCTGGAACCACTCCAGGTGAGGTTGGCCGGGGCTCTGAGCAACCTGCTCTAGTTGCAGATGTCCCTGCTCCCTGCAGGGAGGTTGGACCAGATGAGCTTTAAAGATCCCTTCCAACCCAAACCTTTTTATGATTCTATGATTCCCCGTCTATGGCTCTCTCTAGTGTTAAGAGGAATAATGTACATGTAGCACTCACCACATGTGCTGCTTGGCTTTTGGATCCATCCCAGTTGACGGTTCATCCAAGAGCGTGACCCGTGGGTTACCCAACATACTGAGGGCAAAGCACAGCTGGGAGGAAGGCAGAGAGAAAGGGTAAGGACACAGTGGCTGCTGGAGACCCCCCAACACAGCAGCTCAGGCAGCTCCCCCACACCTACCTTGCGCTTCAGCCCTACCCCCAACTTCTTTGTTGTCTTCTGCAGGTGGTCTTTTAAATCCAGGGCGCTTGCGATGCTGCAGGAGGGAGAGGACAGCATGTGAAGAGCTGAGGGGGTGAGGGTTCAGCTTCCCTCTCATCACAGAGGGCAAACAAACAGTCCCACCTGAAGATCTCAGTTACAAATATTTGTATATAAAGTATAAAAAAAGCAGAGCAATAAGAGTCAGAGATTGGTGCTTCTTTACAAAGCCACCTGTCCCATGTCCCAGAGGAGCCTCTGGTGACAACCCAGAAACAGCTCCAGGCCCTGGACTCCCCATCCTTGCAGCCTCTGCAAAGGTCACCACTAGCACTTCATAACTTTAAATAAATTAAAAAAAAATAAAATACAAATACAGGTGAAATTTGTTTGGCTGAATCTATCTCCTCACCTGCACTTGCTGAATTTGCTGGCAAGATCCAACCCAACTTAAATGAAAAAATGATTGCAATAGAAAAGGTGGAAAAAAAAAACCTGCTAAAAAAAGAAAATAGAGCTAAACCTTCAACATTTCTGTACTAAACCACTCACCGTTTTATGACTTCCTTAACATCAGACTGACTCATTCCTTTGATAGCACCGTAAATTTCAAAGTGTTCCTGCAATGTAATGTCTGGCCAAAGAGGATTCGTTTGAGGACAGTACCCCACAAATTTCACTGAGTCATCTTCACTGCTCGGGCCAAGAGAACAATCCCCCATCAGAACCTGTGAGGAAAATTTATGGACCTTACTCAGTAATATTCTGCATTTCAGAGCTGCTTTGGTCAAGTTTTAGCAAAAAAACCCCTTGGCAATGTTAATAATAATAATAATAATAATAATAGATTCTTTTTCTCCTTAGTTTGTAGCATGTAATGTGTTTGTAACACACATAGCAATGTTTGTAATAATAACAGCATGGCAATGTTAATAATAACAACAATAATAACAGTAATAATAATAATAATAGTAATAATAAAATTAAAATATAGATTCTTTTTCTCCTTAGTTTGACCTTCCAGTAGTACCTGCCCACTGGTTGGCTCAATCTCTCCCACAAGCATATTAATTAATGTGCTCTTCCCAGCTCCATTGGGTCCCAACAAACCCAGGATTTCTCCTAAAGAAAAGACATAAAACATGGCCCATGAGGACTCAGGAGTTGGTTTTGTAAATCAAACAGCTCAACAGTGAGTAAACAAGCTCCAACCTTTCTTTACACAGAGAGACACGTGTTTTGTTGCCACTTTCTTTATCTTCCTCCCCAGCAGGAACTCCTTTCTTTCATCAAACTCTTTGTGCAGGCTGCTGACCAGGATGGCTGGCATCTAGTAGAGAAGAGAGCAGTGGCTGCAGGTCCCAGGAGCTCTGGGAAACCTCCATGGCCAGGGTTTGGTACCACCCGTGGGCACGTGGCATTTACCTCCTCGCTCCTGGGGCTGCTGAGGATCTCCTGGACCCGCAGCCTCTCCGCCTTCACATCTTCATCTTCGTTCTCCTCACGTGGGACATCTGGGAACTTCCAGCTCTTGGCTTTTGTGAAGCATTTTCTAAGGGGAAGAAAATAATGTGAAGCCTCTGCTCAAGGTCCAGCTGAGATGCTCTGGTGCAGAACACAATTTGTGTTTATTATCAGCTCCAGGGAGACCTTATAGTGACCTTCCAGTACCTGAAGGGGCTACAGGAAGGCAGGGGAAGGTCTATTCAAAAGGGTTTGTAACGATAGGCCAAGGAGTGATGGTTTTAAGCTAGAAAAGGAGAGATTTAGGTTGGATATTAGAAAAAGGTTCTGTAATCTGAGGGTGATAAATCAGTGGAATGGGCTGCCCAGAGAGGCGGTGGAGGCCCCATCCTTGGAGTCATTCAAGGTCAGGTTTGATGAGGCTCTGAGCAGCCTGCCCTAGGTAGAGATGTCCCTGCTGGTGTAGGGAGGTTGGACCAGATGACCTCTAGAGGTCCCTTCCAGCCTAAAACATTCTCTGATTCTATGATTTCTGTAGATCATCCAAAAAGCCCCAAAAGAGCAGACAGAGCCACCAACACTTGCAATGATATCATCTTTATGCCCAGCTTTGTTGGGGTATGTACCCCCCAAGCAATGGGAAAGGAAATTCCCTTGGTTTTATAAAGGGAACATCCTTACAAAATTCCCAATTTTGCACTGATATAAAAGGGAGAAAAAAAAATAAATCTGCACTTTATTGATTGAATTTCAAACAACTAAAGTTAGGAGAACAAATTCTTTAGATACTTGGGATATAACCAGAGATATTTTGTTTTCTGCAACATCCCCCACAGCTACACAAGGCAGACTCCAGTTTCATCACCAGCATCACTTTCAAAAATGGCTTCTTTGGACTATTACTTCTTAAAAGTCTATTATAAACAGAGACACACCTGAAAAATGGATCCTCTCTCACCATCCTCCCTCCGTTCTTCAGCTCAAAACATCGCAGGAGGAAGAGCCACATGACACATTGCAAATAGGGCTAAAACACACAAATATTGTGGTTATTGGGAGCAAGGCTGGTGGTCCTATAGGTGATCCTATAGATGATCCCATCAAGGACCAAAAGCTCCAGCTCTTCACCACCACAGAAGAGCTGATGATGTATCTCTCAGATGAAATATATCACTAGGTGGGTCGACACTAGAGTCTGCTTAGAATTAATGGCAATTATTTGGGGTTTTTGGAGAGAGAAGGGACTGTCTCCTGCTCTGGAGTTCTTGCTCCATCAGCACGGACTCCTGATATAAGTAGGATTAACATCAACACCATTAATCAGCCTCCTGAAGCAGCAGATGTCGAGCTGGCAGGGACAGCAGCTTTACTGATGGGGCTCGTGCTGCAACAGGTCACAAAGCTGCAGGGGCTGAGCATTAGATCAGATCTTTATTAATAAAGATGCCTGAACAGAAGGGGCCTCCCAGCAGGGGTTAGCAATGCTCCAGAGCAAGGCAGGCAGATAATCAAATAACCATGCTCACAGCTATCACTGCCACCAGCAGCCGGTCCCAGGGGTCGTAGTACCCTCCGTTCTTCCTCTTGCCTTTCCACGAGACCTGGTGATGCAAAGAAACCACCTTCCAGCAAATCATCACCTACTAGAGGACTGTGTATTCTACACCACTCTTTAATCTCAAATCAGTCTCTCAAGTGATGTTTCTCAAGCACTTTCTGAGCTCGAGTGACACCAGTAAAGCCCCTGGGGCTGCTCCTGGTTTAAAGCCACTGACTCTTAATTAACCCACCTCCCATCACTGTGTTTCTCAGCCCGTGGAGCTGGGCAAACCCATGGTTTTCCTTTAGGTATTTAAGGGAAGATTTGCTTCTCTAATCATTTACAACTGCAGCACTTTGCTGAGAGGAAAAAGGTGACTTTTCACCAGCTATTCCTCACTTGTGACATCACCCCCCACATCAGGTAACTGCTGCCCCGTTGTCATTAAAGACTCTCACCACCTACAAGCTCTCTGGAGAGCATCTCCCGTGTCCCCTTACCTTTATAAAGCAGATCAGACAGCCAATAAGGGGATAAATAGGAATGAAGATGGAGAAGACATAATGCAGGACGGTGGTTACCAGGTAATAATCCAGAAAAAAGGCAACTTCAGTGACAACTGTACAGAGCAAGGCTGTCTGTACAAAAGAAAAGGGAAAAAAAAGTCCAATTCCATTCAGTTCAGACTCTCTAAGCCCAAGTTATCTAATTTGAGGCTGATTTTTTAAGGCTTTTCTCATTTAGGATATGGCAGTAACACAGAAACATTGGTAAATGTTTCCAATTTCTGGTGCATTAAAGACAGACAGTTAAATAAAATAACTGGGCAGGTTGTTGTGGCTTTGGAGGTGGTTAGAGATGTCCCTGCTTATTGTAGGGGGGTTGGACTAGCTGACCTTTGGAGGTCCCTTCCAACTTAATACATGCTATGATTCTATGATAACGAATCTCCCCAGCTAACAGAACTCAAGGTGAAGTTACTCACCACTGAAAATATAAACGACCAAAATTCTTTTGTATTCTGGACTTTTCTGAACGTGAAGGAAACCACATAAGTGAAGAGCACAACTGAGGGGACGTAACCAATCAGGCAAAAAATCTGCAAAGAGAGGAAAAGTTTCTCAGGAAATGCACAGAGAGATACCAGGAGTGATAGGTTTTTTTATAAGTATCAACTAGAATTACTTTAGTGTGCTACATAACCCTGGATTCATCTTGGCCACTTAATTTGATATATTTTGCCACCCTGCTACATCCAACATACACTGTTAAAGACACAAATAAAAGAGTATATGGATAGGAACCTCAATCAGTTTCCCTTGAGCTATTCCCCATTTTTTTCATAACCCAGGCTCCCATCAATGTTGACCTGCAGATTTTGGCCAATCTCAGGAATTCCACCTTCAGCCTCAGCATTTTCAGAGACATTAAAACAAGGGTGGATGCAGGGTAGAAAAAATAGCCCTGAAGTGCAACGGTCACATCCCCAACCTGATTAACTCAGAGCTGCTGGGAAAGCAGCTCGGAAAATCTGATTTTTCTCAATTACTGCCAATATCTCACGGAAGCCCACTCTGAATATAAAAGCCATGAAGACTTGTAGGCTCTTCAATTTAATCACACGCTGCAATTCATTGTGGAGCTGTGTTCAAAGTCACCCTAACCTTGTCGTTAGCAGCACGTCCAGGCAAACAGAGCAATTATCAACCAGCAAAGCAGCCTGAGCAAGCAGGGCAAAAAAAAGGACAGAGCATTTCCTTGGAAGATCCTGGTCTTTTGATTCCAGATCTGAATGAAACTCCCAAATTTGAATATTTTTCCCCTTAAAAAAGTGGTGCTATTTAGCCTTTGGTGCAGCCCCTGCTCCAGCAGCCTTAATTAGACATTTTCCATGGATATCTGTTGGAAAAATTCTATGGAATCATCTAAGAAAAATAAAACACTTGTAGAAAACACGATAACCCTGCTCTGCTCCCCATCACACTCACCACAGCCAGGAACTTGCCCACATAGAAATAAACACCATAGTGGAAGGCAAAGAGGCTGCCAATCATCAGGACAAGGATGAAGAAGAACAGTGGGAGGTCAACAACAGCTTGTCCAGTCCAGTAAGCAGAGGGATAGAGCCCTGCTATCTTCAGCTGTGTGTATGCTTTGATCTGAGATAGGAAAAGCAAGTGTAATCTTAATTAAATGTTCATTAAAATTAATGTTACATTAATCTGCCCTGGTGTGTGAGCAGGATCTTGTTCTTCCCCTCTAATATGCTACTTTTACACTGATGTGGTGTCAGTGTGGTACCCATGTATTGCTGATTTTAGCCTCCAAAGAACTAAAAGAGCATTTCTATGGAAAGCAAAAGGGTTTTTCCCAAATCTGTCCTATTTGGCAGCAAACAGCATCACATCCCTGCTGCTGGGCCCGTGCCTCTCACACCAAAAAAAGTGTTATTTAAAACACCTCTTAAGATTTTCCCCCAAATCCCAAGATTTTTAAGTTCTTGTGCAGCCCATGACTCAAATTCACCTTGTGGTTTTCTGCATTGTCCATGGCAAAATAGGGGGGCATCCCAGTAATGATGATTCCCAGCAACACAGCTTCAAAATAGATCTCCAGTCTGAAAATGGTGTCTGGAAGGTTCTGAAACACAGATCAGATTTCTTCAACACCAGCACGTGCATGACCAAAACCATGGACTGCAAACACTAAAACAAATTCTGTGTATCTCACAGAATCATTTTGGTTGGAAAAGACCTTTAAGAGCATCAAGTTCGACCATTGACCCAGCACTGCCAGGGTGATCTGAAGATTATCTGAGAATCACCATGAAGAAACTACTATGGAAAGTTTTTTGAGTATTTCTAAGTGTTTAATAAACTCCTGGAGCATTTATCTTCTGCAGCAGGTCCTCTCCTCTCCTGAAGGCCACCCCAGCTCTAGCCAGAAGGCAGCATCCAAGAATTACAGGTAACCTGTAACAAACCCAGAACTTCCAGTGTAGGGGAAAGGGACCTGGGGGTCCTGGTGGACAGCAGGATGACCATGAGCCAGCACTGTGCCCTTGTGGCCAAGAAGGCCAATGGCATCCTGGGGTGTATTAGAAGGGGGGTGGTTAGTAGGTCGAGAGAGGTTCTCCTGCCCCTCTACTCTGCCCTGGTGAGACCTCATCTGGAATATTGTGTCCAGTTCTGGGCCCCTCAGTTCAAGAAGGACACGGAACTGCTGGAGAGAGTCCAGTGTAGGGCTACAAAGNAGAGGACATCCTCTTTCCAAGCCCATTTTTCCTCAACTCCCACAAGCTGCAGAACAAAATCTCAGCACCTTTCAAGCCTTCAATTCTCCAAAGGTCCACACAGCACCACCAAGGATGGACTCCATGAGGTCCAACCCTTCTTGACAGCCCCAGGCAGAGCACAGCCCGACCAGCTTCTCCCTTGGTTTCCAGTGTGGTTTTGCAGACCCCTCTCACCCCAGAGGTTCTTTGCCACCCACCCCATGTTCAAGGGTGATGAAGCCCTGGGTGCTCCTCACCTGAACGAAGGGGTTGCTCCAGATTTGGATGGTCTCTGTCACGTTTAAGCTGCGCAGAAGCAGGTTGCTGACAATATTCATCAAAACTGGCACGGAGTGCACCATGGTGCTGTTGAATATGATCATGAAAACATAGCTCTGGAAAGGCAAAAAATGTGCTATATTAATTCTTCTGCACAAAGGGCAATACCCTGGGAGGGCTCTCCTAGGGGCTTAATTAAATCTGAACATTAGGAAAAAAATCTTTGCATAATAGAATGTGCTTTGCAGGGAGCTCTGGGCTGCTCAGGGTGGTTCTAACACGTAACCTAATTTGGGAAAACTGTCATGCTCATAGAGAAGAAATTATTTGGAATAAACCCCCAGAATGTTTTATGCAACTGTGCCACTCTTGACAAATGATGCTCCAGACAATTCAGTCTGAAAAACAAACCACGCAGCAACCCCTGCTCGTGTGCTCTTGCTAATGCATTTAAAAAACAGACAGGCAAGAATTCACAGGAGCTGAGGGCTGCACTGTCACACCCATGTCAGCAGTTTGCAATAAATAAAAATGGGAATGAGAGAGCTGGCATAGTGAGGAGCAGTTCCTTAGCTGGAGATTAAATACCACCCCAACGCTGGAATCTTTCTGACACTCCTTCAGTGGCCATGCTGAAATGAATACACACAATCCAAGAAACTCATTTTTCTTTACACATGAGAGCACCACGGAATTATACTTCTGTCAAACTGTATAATTCAGAGAGTGTAAGTGGGGAAAAAAAAAATTAAAATTCGTATGCCAGGGCTCTTGGGAAGTAAAATATTTCTCTTGGCTTTTTATGTCCTTGTGGGGAAGAAAGGGGGTGGAAGTTTTATTAGCCTGCCATAATTATCATAGAAGAATGTTGATTTTTATTAACAGAACAGGGGTGGAAGTTATTAGCCTATCATAATTATCATTATAGAAGAATGTTGATTTTTATTAACAGAAGGGAATTATTATCAAGGTCCTCTTTGCAATCCCCTTGTGTAAGCAATTAATGTCACATTGTACTGCTCATGGGACTCAATATGTGCCTTTTGGGCATATTTCAAGCCCAGCCCCTGCTTGGCTGCTCTCTGGGAGGTGTCCAAGCTGGTCTGTCCATCTCACCTGCCTGGACTCGAGCTCAAACACGTTCAGGGCTGCGCTGTGAGGAGCCACCGAGACGTAATCGCTGTCGTTGAACATCTCAAAGGGGATGTTCATGCTCCCAAGAGAACGGACGATGTCGCTGATATCTGATTCTGGGCAGAGAGAACAACATCATTACTCAGCACCAGCCTGGAGTATTCCACACAAAACCAGTGATGCATTTTCTCACTGGTATAACCCAACGTTGGAAGATCAATGTTTCCTTAGACGTGCCCACCAGAACGACTCTCCTGATGTTTGG
Organism: Brachypteracias leptosomus; assembly: GCA_013401335.1. Lineage (NCBI taxonomy): Eukaryota > Metazoa > Chordata > Aves > Coraciiformes > Brachypteraciidae > Brachypteracias > Brachypteracias leptosomus. The sequence goes on from VYZX01026628.1 coordinate 589,140, forward strand.
AGTGTTTGTAGTTTGGCTTCCCACTCAGACTCCAAAGAATTTAGGAAGTTTTTTTGGTTGTATTCTGCAGCAGTGAGGGAGTGAAGCTGCCAACGAGTGTTACCAGGACACTCAAACAGAGAATTCATGAAGAAACCAGCAGCACTTTGATACCATGTCTGGAGAAACGTTGTTGTACTAAGCACCAATTCCCAACAGCTCAACCAGACACATGCTTCTATTGCCTGGATTGCTGCTATGCACTTTAAAAAACATCCTAAATTGATAAAAAAAACCAAAAAGAATTCTCCAAAATGCTCTAAAGCAGGATTTTAAGTGCTGATGTATCTGAATGTGTCCCCAGCCAGCATCTCTGCTCTCCTACCTGTGGAGTTCTGCAGCAGGAGACGGCTCCTGTACTTGTGATATTCCTCCCCAGGCTTCAGTAAGTACAAATCTGGGGAAAGCTTGATGGCAGCTACAGAATTTTTGATGACGTGGTGTATGAAAAACAATAAAATCTGAACTACAAGAAAAATCAGAAAAAGCAACAACCTGAAAAGAAAGAAAAGTTTTGGTTTTATTCAAATTCAGCAAAAGCTAACCCAGATTATGTGCATGATATAAAAATAACATCTTCCTTGCCCCCAAAAGAATTTATCCAACAGTAATGAGGTACTTCATACTTATTTTTTTTAATGTAACTATGGGAAAAAATTGATTTTATCCTGTCCTTTCTCTGGGGTCATTTAGGAGGGTTTTGGTGTTGTCCAGACAGGTTTTGGTGTCATTCAAACAGGTTTTGGTGCCATTCAAAACAGGTTTTGAGGATTTTGTCTACGAAGGAGAAAGCCCCAATACTTACATAACTCTCACACATTTATTTTCCCTCTTGAGACTAAGGAAATGGACTTTGGCTATGGTGGAAACCTGCTTCTTCCAGAGGGCTGCATTGCTCATGGCTGGTGCCTTGGTCTCTGAGAGCATCAGGAGGCTCTGCTCCATATCATCCAGGGATTTCGTATCCATCTCATCCTGCACTTGCTGGGAGTTGAACACACTATAATCTGAAAAAGGAGAGAGTAAAACTCCATGGAGCTGATGCTGTGGTTTGCAATGGTAGGGCTGGAAAAAGCTAGGTGGCAATTGATTCCTTCCCCTTATACTGCAGAAGCCACCTCATCTCATCTCTTCCCAGTCCCTCAACTTGACTCCAATTACACTGATCTCCCCCAGTGCTCAGCAGACACTTAAGGCAGATGATGCACACTTCTGCCACTCAAAAGGTGCAATTCACCCCAATTTCATCCCATTAGCCTACACATCCATCTGGACCAGCATATTCAGCTGTTAAACCCCCTCATAAGCCTTGCAGAACAGTGTCTGTACCACACAGAAAGCTCTAGAAAGATTAAAGATAGCTAAAACCATTCAAAGTTGACATCAAAAGAAGAATTGAATAATTCTGGAGTAATATTAAGCAGTCCCAGCTTTCCATTTGAATTGAAAGTTCATTTAAAGGAAAGGAAGAAAGACAAGCTCTGTTATTTCAGCCTTAATTGCAGGCTACTAATATTACAGTTCACCCAGAAGGCTGGAATTAAATTTTATCCTGGGCATGGCCAATTTCCTGAAAGCAAGCCCCATTAGAGAAATAAAGCACATTTTAAAAAGCCAGCCAGAAAAAGTGCAACTGCAAAGCACGGAAGTTAGATGTAAGTGCATGGGATGAAAAATTAATGACTGCAGAGAGAGCCAGTGAAAAGCTGCTCCCTGGATCCTCCCAGCATCACTCCCCACCTGCTTTTGTGTGTTTTTCATGTTAAATATTTCAAAACCCTGGAAGGTTGTGAGACCAACAGAGCCCCACGTGCTCTGCAAGAGGATTTTTTTTACTCTTCCAAAACTCCCACTTGCAGTGATGTTGCATAGGCAATTCTACACTAATTAAGGTTAAATCAGAGAGGAGGGAAAAGAGGGAAACAGCCACGGTCCATCCCACCTGCTTGGTCAATCTCTGCCTCAACTTCCAGCTTCAGATAGACATCCTCCAGTGTGGTCATGGAAACACCATAGGTGATAACACCCAAGTGGGAATGAGTGTCCAGGTCAGAAAACAAGCCTGGGGACAGAAGAGAAACATCTTGGTTGCTTTGAAACAGGATGACACCATCTCCTGAGAGACCTTCAAGCCCATCAGAGGCATTCCTACAGCCTTCAGCAGGTAATGTGCAAATATAGTTGCTTAATTATGAAGACACAGGTCACCAAGGTGGGGATTAGCTCCTTTTTAGCACAGAACTTTACAGCCTCTGTGGTCAGGAGTGGGAAATGTGGCATGTTCTCCTGCAGCTGTAATGTTTGTCATGAAAACCACCTCAGCTGCCTCCTGGCTGGCTCTGAGAGTCCCTCTCCTGGAAATATCACACACAGGGACTGCAGGACAGCTTGTCCTACCTAGATCCCTGCCAGCACACAAAGAATTTACAAATAAAACCACATATACGTATGTATATACATATAAAAATGTAAATATATATTAAAATAAATACACATGTATTTATTTACACACACCCCTCACATAAATAAACATATATATTAAAATAAATACATATATTTATTTACACACACACTCCATGTAAAGCCAGCTTAACTAGACAAGAGATCCTAGACAGCATCCATAGCTTGAAGACCAAAACTATGTTCAGAGAGGGCACTTATTAGTACCTTGGGATATAAAAAATGCTATTGGGCTTTTGTGAGTCCTATGAAGTGAAGGACTTGATAAAACAAGGAGCTTCAAAGCTAAGATCACACTGAATGCATTAAATAGGAAAAGCAGCTGGATACCCAACGATGCTCCTCAGATCTCCACCAGTAGCTGAGGCACAGTCCTAACCTTGGCTGCTCCTTAAAATAGTCCAGGGGAATGAACTCAAGCTTGCATAAAGATGCCTGTTCTCCAGAAGCACGCACAGTGCCCACTAAAGGTAAAGCTAATAAATTATTAACTGCTTAAAGGCAAAAAAAACCCCAAAACATTTATGGAATATGAGCTGCACATTCACATCAGCATTGATTCTCCCTCAGCCTTCCACAGGGTGCAAAGGACACACAGTTTCTCCACCTTCTCCTGGGAGCTGAACAAGGAGCCCTGTGTAGGGCTGATCAGATACTTGCTGCCATCTAGTGAAGCCACCACATCTGCTCCCTGTTCCTGCTCAACAGGCAATGACTCAATGCTCTGGGGCTCACAACAAGGGAGGTGAAGATGAAGAGGGCCACGAAGAGGATCAAGGGGCTGGAACCCCTTGAAAGAGTTGGGGTTGTTCAGAAGAGAAGGATCCGGGGAGACCTTCTTGTGGCCTTTTAGTACTCAACGGGGCCTCAGAAAGATGGGGAGGGACTTGTTACCAGAGTGCAGTGACAAGATGAGGAGTAAGGGTTTCAAACTGAAAGACCATAGATTTAGATTAGATATTAGGAAGAATTCTTCATTATGAGGATGGTGAGACACTGGAACAGGTCATCCAGAGAGGTGGTGGATGCCCCATGCCTGGAAGGGACGAAATCCAGCTTGGATGGGCTTTGAGCAAGCTGGTCTAGCAGGTGTTGGAAGATTTAACTAGATGACTTTTAAGGTTCTTTCCAACCCAAATTATTCTGGGAGTTTTGTAGGACTTGGGGATTTCTGGCTGCTTTCCAGAAGCCAGCCCTGCTCATTAAAAACACTCTGCAGTAAGATGATGCTTCTGCAAGGACAAAGGGATTCTTGGACAAAGAGGTCTCTTCATCCTTCTGCTAAAGGCACCTCCCCAGCATTTGCTGTTGGGTACCCACACCCCTTATGACAAACCACAGCCCCCTCAGAGGAGGTGACAAGGTCCTCACTTGCTCAAGAAAGACCTCACTGAAAGCTCATCAACCAGATCACAGAGAAACAACGAATATGGGTAAAAACACATAAATGCAGACATGACAAATTTAACCTGAATTTCAGGCAACAGCTGGATTTCTCTCCTAGAGCCCCTCAGCCCTGCAGCACAAGAAGAACATCAATACCTGCAAACTTGTCCATGTCCTTGAGGGGCAGGGTGTACACGAGCTGCTCGTCGTTCTCCTGGATCAGGCTGGCTGCAGGGATGTGCTGCCTGATCAGAGAGGTCGTAGCTTCTGTGTTGCAATAGGCATCAATGTGCATGCTAAGAAAACACAAGGAGAAATTGGGTTTTTAAAGCTTGCTTTTCTCCTCACACCCACAAAGAATCACAGGATGGTTTGGGTGGGAAGGGACCTTTAAAGGTCTAGTTGCAGGGACATCTGCAGCTAGAGCAGGTTGCTCAGAGCCCCGGCCAACCTCACCTGGGATGGTTCCAGGGATGGGGCATCAACCACCTCTCTGGGAAACCTCTCATCACTCTCACTGTAAAAAATGTCCTCCTTATACCTAGTCTATATCTCCAAGCTTCAAAAGGATCAGCCAGCAGAGCACCAAACATTTAGTATGAAGGTGATACAAGGATTTTTTCTGGGGGCAGACGGTGCTACCTTAGAGATTTCAGTGGAAAACAGCAAAGATACCTGATGTCACATAGCAGGTAAGACACAAAAAATACCTCAGGCGGTAGCCAATCCCCCATTTGCTCTTGAGAAAGAGAGAAGATCCAAGACATTTCAGCATCCCTTGAGAGATCACAGCTTTACGATCTGGAGACAAAGAACAAGGAGACCCTTTGAATCAGAAGACAGCCAGTTTGCTCCAAAAACAACTATATATTGCAAATAAAGGTGTATTCCACAACATCACTTTCTGCTCAATGCCCTGGACCAGGCTGGGCCCCAGGGGGTGGTGGCAGGACTCACCAGCAAGGATATCTGCCTCATCCATGAAGTGGGTGCTGAAAACAGTCACACGATTTGCTTTCCTGTTCTTCAGGAGGTTCCAGACGATGTGTCGTGAGCACGGATCCATACCTGCTGTGGGCTCATCCAGCAGCAAAACCTTGGGGCAAAACCAAGAAGCATTTACAAAGCTCATGCAAGGTGCTGACCTCAGGAAATCCCACCTAAGTACCAGATATTGGGCTTTGTGTTTGAAGCCTGCTAGTTAGTCCTCTAAAAAATACAGGGTGAGCAAGGTGGGTATCCCCACCACGCTGGAAATAAATTCATCTCATGACAAATGGAAAAATCAGATAGTAAATTAATGCTATAGCCTGTTTTATTCTGTTCCTGCTACAATTATGTTTAGTTATGTATTTACTCCTATTGAAAGGACAGTTAAATAGACACAGATGCTTTTAACATCCCAATGAACTGTTATGCACATCACTTTTAAACACAGATCTACACGCAGTCCCCATTCTTCCAGGCTAGAAATAACAGATCTATGACAGAAAAGAGCTCTCTGGCTCTGTCCCTGCTCCTGGATGGCTTCACAAGGAAGATCTCCAACAGTTTTGCTGTTGAGGGCTAAACATTACCTGCCAGCAATGACATAAAACTTGTTGTGCTATTGATTTCACAAAGGGATCAAACCAAGAGCTACTGCTGTCACCAAAGCCTCACACAATATCCTCACACAAAGGTTGAGGTACTGAAGTGATTTAATTGTTGAAACCATAAACGAAGGGAAAAAAAAGACTGACAGTTGCTCACAGCAGTAATTTCTGCACCTTACATATTATTAATGAGTTCCTCAGTTTTGACAAGAGCCATCAGCCCTTCGTGGTGAGTGACACCAAGGTGGGAATGTCTCCATCACACACACCTTTGGGTTCCCCAGAACAGCCACTCCCACCGACAGCCGCCTCTTCTGCCCCCCGCTGAGTTTTTTAGCCTGGTTGTCTCTGATAGGCTGCATATCCAAATCCAACAACACCTTCTGCACCTTGAAAACATAAGAAACACATTTATTGTTAAAGAAAAAAAAGTGAGTTTTTTAAACCAGATTATTAACATTCAAATTAACTACTACAGCGTATTCCGTATCTAAAGAACCTCTACATCCAAAGCAGGGGTTTAACTCCAGCAACCTGAAGTTAAAAGGTGTCTCTGCTTGAACACAAATGGATTTAAAATGTTTCATGAGCATTTGGGTTTCCTAGGAAAAATTAGCAGTTTATCTTTGTAAAAATATCTGTCTACTGAACTGTAAATATTTCCCTGCTAGCTTGTCTTACAACATCTGTGCAATGCAAGCAGATTTTGCCCTATGGGTTAAAAATGACCATAAAAAGTCACTATTTGTGCCCAGGGGACTTACCTCTTGTATCAAATCATTCTGAGGGATCCCTTTAATTGCAGCAAAGATGGAGAGATTCTCCTCCACAGTCAGTATATCAAAGTGTATGTCAGACTGGGGACACACCCCCGCGATCTGCCGCACCTCCAGCATCTCATCGATTTCGGAGACTTTGTGCCCATAGACTGAGACAAAACCTGAAAAATAAAAATCCAGGAGCAATCAGCTGGGAGGGGTTTTATAGCCAGAGAGCAGCCTCACGTGGATGTGGATCTAGAGTGGACTCTTCCACACATTATCCAGATGGATGCATTCCCCATCATAGAATCATTATGGTTGGAAAGGACCTCTAGGATCATCAAGTCCAACCTTTGTCCAACACCTCCGTGACCCCCAGACCATACTCTGAAGTGCTACATCTACTCATTTTTTAAACCCCTCCAGGGATGGTGACCCCACCACCTCCCTGGGCAGCCTGGTCCAGTGCCTGACCACTCTCTCAGGAAAGAATTTCTTCCTAACATCCATTCTAAACCTCCCCTGAGCAACTTGAGGCCATTTCTCCTTGTCCTATCATTAGTAATTTGGGAGAAGAGACCAGCACCAGCCTCACCACAACCTCCTTTAAGGTAGTTGTAGACAGCAATAAGGTCTCATCTCAGTCTCCTCTTCTCTAGACTAAATTCTAGACCTCTCACCAGCCTTGTTGCCCTTCTCTGCACCCTCTCCAGCACTTCAACGTCCTTCTTATGCTGTGGTGACCAAAACTGGACCCAGTACTCAAGATGTGGTCTCATAAGTGCTGAGTACAGGGGCACAATCACCTCCCTGCTCCTGCTGGTCATGCAGTTTGATACATAAGGTGAAGCACTTTGGTTTTTCACAGCAGGACACTCCCAGGCTCCCACCACCAGGGCAGCTCACCATCTGTTGGTGGGCACAGCCCACAAAGGATGTTCATCAGCGTCGTCTTCCCGGTCCCACTGTGCCCCAGCAGAGCTGTGATCTGACCTTCATAGATGTCAAAGGATAAATCTGGTCCCCGAGGCAGGTGTGAGAGAAAGAGGAGACATTAGACATGAGCTTGTGGCACCCAGAGCTGGCTCCTACCCCAGAGGTCAATTCAAATACTGACATATGGGGTATGCATTTAACTCCTTGCTCAAGGGGATGTCTTATCGGTGTGGACACCCCAGTGTCAAGTGCAGGGACAGTCCCTGCATCAGGTGTGGGGAGGCCACATTTAAAATACAGGACAATGAGATAGAAAGATCAGGGAAGTGGGGCAAGGAAGATGCCCCAGCCCTGGAGACATTCAAGGTCAGGCTTGATGGGGTTCTCAGCAACCTGTTCTAGCTAGAGATGTCCCTGCTGACTGCAGGGGGGTTGGACTAGGTGACCTTAGAATGTATTGGGTTGGAAGGGACCTTCAATGATCATATCACTAATGACAGGGGCAGAGGAGAAGTAACAGGGATGACATCAGGATTGTCTTTAGTGATGGAAAGGCTCCTCTTTTTGAGGAACCATTTTAAACAAGATTACTTCCAAAGCAGTGAGAGAAGACACACACAAGCACATCTACCATTCATGCCCCACGGTCCCACCCCACTCAAAGAAACCAAAAAAGCTCAAACTGAAACACAAAACCACTCAACAACTCAGCTATTGCTCCTCTGCATCTGATAAGCAGCTGAAAAGCTCAAATGTTCTTACTTCTGAGAGCCTCCACAGTTTCCCCCTTTTTCCTGAATGTTTTCTGAACACAGCTGATTCTGAAAGAAGACATGGTATTTTATAAACTATTTTAGAATCTATTTGAACAATCAACACTCAGCAACAGTTTAAACAAGGTGACCATACTAAAGTAGGACTAGATACATAAAGGCAAGTCAAGAGATGGGGGCATCTTGTTGCAGAACTTGGTCCATCTCCACCCTGGTATTAGAAAGCTTTTTCTGGTCACCTTCTAAGGTTTTTTCTATAACAGATGGAATTATTTCAAATATGTGTTTCTTTCACATGGCAGAACAATGCACTAGAGGTTTCCCAAGCTAGAAAAGGGAACAGCTATTCCCCAATAATTTCTCAGTACAACAGAAGACTCAACAGACATGATATGGAAGAGATGTGAGTAGAACAGACTCCAAAGATGTGATTACTGATAGATCTGGACCAAAATTAGGCAAAATAAAGCAAGTATTTCTCTCCAAGAAAGGTGAAAACCTTCCTTCCAGCCCCACTGTTTTCAAAATGAAAAAACCCAACCAGTTTATCTGAAGGCACCATGTGAAGGATGGGTTTTGGAAGCCTGGCCACTCTGAGAATGAGGCTGGGGAATTAAATATGGGTGTGGATAGTGGGAAGAAGAACCAGGTATGAAAGAAAACAAAACCTGCACACATAATGATGACAAGATACAAAAATGATGGAGACCTGGTAGATGGATGCTATGGAAAGAATCCAAGGTGGCTGAATAATGCAAAAATGGCCACGATGTTCTCATGTGAACATCAGGCTTAAAACTGGGCCCTTCAACCCATGGCAGATGCCCAAGGAGACATGGATAGTGTGGACAACACAAGACTTGTTTGGTCACTATGCTCAAATGTCTATGTGAGACTAGTGGAGCCAACCAGGAGGAGTGAAGAAGCAGAGTTCACATCAGCCTATGCCACTGGAAAATGATGGAAACAAGGGCTAAAGGAAGATACTGAAAATAATGAGACACTAAATACATATGACAGTCCAGATGCAAGACAACAAGTGACACAAAACAACATGAAAGATGTGAGCGTGGACATCCAATTTTAAGTTTTGTTTCTTAGATAAGGCAGCCATGAAGTTCTCCTCTGGCCTACAGAGGACCCAACAGCCTTCACACAAACCTAGAATTCCACTTTTTCTCCTCAAATGTGTGTTACCAGAAACTAAACCCTCCCAGAAGAGCAAACATTTCAACATCTGCATCCGCTTACACCTCTCGTGGCCTCGGTGGGACTGAGGGAATGGAAAACCAGCTGGTTTTGAGCTGAAGGAACACAATCCCCAAACAAACCCTTTAAGCCCAGCGATTTATCCTTGGAGAGCATCCATGCTGTTGATGATGGGGCTTCACTGCAAGTGGGAGCTAGCCACGCTGCATGCGTGTGGAGGGCTCTGCAATGCATCCCATATGCTATTTGAATATGCTGGAGATATGAGGGTGGTTTTCACACTACACACTCATTTCATGTCCAAGGCCCCCCTGATCTGCTCATCTACAGGCAGGGCAGGGCAGGGATCCTACCTGATGGCTTCTTTCCCCTGGAATTCAGAAGGCACGGGTTCCACGATCTCACTGAAGTTCAAGCTGCCGTTGATGCTGCTCTCGTACAGCTCCTTGTAATTTTTCCTGCTTTTTGACCAAAATGATGGTTTCATGAAGAAAAAGGGCGTGCGGCGGAGCCCAAACTCCCCTGGGTGGTAGAGAGAAGTCACAATTTCTCAGCAGTAACTGCAGAAATCTGTCAGCTTTGGGGTTTTAGCTGGAAAAGCCCTGAGCTGTCCTGCTGAAGGCTGAGGAGCCAGCCCTGCACCCCCAGGCTGGAGGGATTTCAGCAGCCAAGTTTACATTAGCTGCATTTAAGCCATGGTTCCCATCAACGTGGAAGGTTCCAGTTTAGCCAAGTGTTTAAATATAAGTGCAAATCTCTTTCTATGCAAGAGAAATCCCCCTGTGATGAAAGAACGGGGACTTCAACACGGGCAAGATAAACCCAGAGAGATCAGAGGCAGGGGGAGCTTAACCAGGCATTAGTCACAAGATTAACAACTTTATTCTGCATTTCATGTCAAACTATTGCTGTCACAGGGAGAGGGCTGGGTCAGGCAGAGCAGCTTTGAATTTTCAACCCAGAAAGAGCAAATTGCAAAGTCTGCAACCTAGTGAGGAAGCTCTTCCTCTAGAAAGAGGGAAATAAAGCTTAGCTGGCAATTCTAAACACACTAATACCCCTTGCATAGATTCATATGAATTTATTTCCCTCTTCCTAAACACACTAAAGCCCCTTTAATAGATTCCTAGATCTATGAATTCATTAATCTATATATCTATGAAAGGGGTACTAGTGTGTTTAGAAAGAGGGAAATAAAGCTTAGCTGGCAATTCTAAACACACTAATACCCCTCCTCACATCTCACAGTTTTCACAGAATATAGATTATCTCAGCTAGAAGTACTCTGAGACACAGCCTAAAATATATTTGCCAACAGCAAATAAAATATATTGCAAGCATCTATTTTCTCCACAGCTGACATTAAGTCAGAAAAGCCACCAGGCAGGTCAACCTGAGGGCTCAGGGCTTTGGGAACTGGTGATGCCAGCACAGCCCAGTTCAATTTTTCTCATGGACATACCTGGGATAACCTGGTCAAGGTAGACAGCGACAAGGAGATAAAAGATGCTATCCAGCACCAGTAAAATAAGAGAGATAAAGAGTGGGTAAGGACCACGACTCAGATTTGCAAACGTTGCACCATCTTCGTAATCTTCTAGATGCATGACCTGCCAACAAACCCAGACAGATGGAGAAGTTACACACCAGCCTGGAAAGATAGGACAGGATGGTGCAAAACTTAGCAACAGGAAAAAAATAAAAATCATGAAAAAGTGACTGAGATCACAGCAATGAACAAAGAATAACAGTTACTTCATGGTGCGTTGGATTTTACTTCGTATTAAATTGCCTTTGGAAGCTATTAAAATAGGATTTTTTCCCCCACCACCATCAGCTTATTAGGAAAAAAAGGAAATATTTAAGAATTCCAAACAGGTTTTGATGTAGATAATGATGCAAGAGAAATAAGCAATAATCTGAGGACTAGTAGGTTCTTTACCTGTGCAATACCAATCAAGAAGCTGCACTGACAAAAGGGGCTGAGAATCCACACGAAGGACTTGGGGAAATCTTCCAGCAGGACAATATTCAGGCCCACAAATCCAAAAGTCAGTGTTGCCAAGAACTCTACTATACCCACGTGCTTGGACTTTTTAAATAGAGGTGTCAGCATAAGTGCAAAGAAAACCTAAGAAGAGATTAAAAATTATAAGAAGATGCTATACTTAAAATCATAATACAGGGTATTATTAATACGTGGAAAAGCTAAAGTAAAAAGATCATAGTCTCAATTTTGCCTCTGATAATCATGTCATTTTCCTGGCATTCTTTTGCCTCTGATAATTATATAATTTTCACTACAGCAGCCACCCATGTCCCACACTTCCCTTACAAACCAGCACAAGGGATGATTTCCCAAAGGTGCCAGAGCACAGAAAAGAAAAAAAATACAGTAAATGATAGACAATAAACAAACAACTATTCCTGCCCTGGTTGCTTATGAACTCAGGCAAGCAATCTGCTGTATAAATTAATTCTCTGACTTTAATTAGGGTTTTAATGTTATACTAATATTTGTCGCATGGGCTGGACTTCAAAATGGGGTTGTGCAGTGGTTTAGGTTCAATGATTATAAGCTCAGGTATTTCATTAAGGAAAGAAATTTCTCATAGTGATGGTCAAGAGATGTTCAACATCCCAAACCCTGGGAAGGGGATGGGGACAAGGAGGATGCTCAGCACCACCTGGTCCTGCAGATTTGTTCCAAATGCTTTAGTAGAGAGAACAAGATTGGGTGGGAGGGGGAAAAAAACAAACAAAATGAGGGATGGGATGGTCAAATTCAGCAATACCAGGAATACTTACTGAAGAGATTCCATACAGGAAAAAAAGGAGGAATATCACAAAGGCACTGCTCTGGGGAAAGAGGGAAGAGGCCGTCGCGATCACCGCCATGAAAATGGACATGACAAAGATCAGGCTCATGTAGAGCAGCACCCAAGAAAGCCTAGGAGAAAAAAAAAGGAGGAGAAAAGAACATAAAGAGAATATAAACCAATCAATGAATCCCCAGCTTGAACTATTCACTCTCAAAACTGCCATTCGTTAATATTCCAACCAGCTGCACCAAAGGACAAGCCTACAACAAAACAAGAGCCCCCAAATAAAAAGAGCTTTTGTAAAGATCCCTGGAATTGTTCTAGGCATGAGAACACACACCAAGAAGGATACGTATCAGAAAGACACAATTAGATGATTCATGATTTATTTTTTTTTAACTTGCATATTTAATTCCTTGGTATAACCCAAAGAGGGTAAGCGAGTAGTAGGTTTCAATAATTAAAGAAATTCTATTTAAAATTTAATACAGTGGTCATTCCAGTAGCTGGGCAGGGTAATAAAATCCTTTTCTTTTTAACTGAGCAATTGTGAGCCCAGGAAATAAGGGTGATTTGTGGGCAGGTAGGAAAAAAAAGACACATCTTCCTCAGGAGTGAGTTTGCTCCCCTTTCACACTGGGAAATAAAATGTTTTTTTCCAGACCAGAGATGCTGAGGGGCGAGTAGGGGGCAGTGAACCAGCACCATGGGTGAAGGACTCAATTAAATAAGATTTGCCACCAAGGACGTGCCACAAACGCACAGAACTGACTGGCAGAGAATAAAACAAAATCAACCAGAAAAAAAAAATAACCCAGACACTCCCAGGCAGCTGTTGCAGGGAAAGATGCTAAAAGGCAAAGCTAGGTCTGTTTTATCTCTGAGATCATCAATGATTTCAAATTAGTACATCCTCTCTTTTGGAAAAAAAAAAAACACTATTATATCACACAGGGCTATTTCCATCATGGTGAGGAAACAAATTAAAACCTGTTGCTCAGGCTGCTCTGTCACTGAAATTACAGAGTTTGATTCATTTAATTATGTGTTGGGGAAACTGCTGCTAAGCTCTGAAGAGGGACTGCAGGTTACCCGTTGAGCCTCCAGACAAGGAGGCACTGAGCCAAAAATACATGAAAAAAATAAAAAACAAGCTACATAAAAATCTCACACATTGTCACATTTAATCCCTCCAAGTCTGGTTGCATAAAATCAACAGTATTACTCTGATGTTTACTTATGAAAATATTCCTATTTTCATGATACTGCAAGTACTGCCATGTTAGATTTTACAGAATAACTCATTTTTGGGCTGTTCTCAGTTCATCAGACTGAAAAGAATTAAAAAACTGGAGGATGAGATAAAGGAGTTTTCCTATAAAGTGCTACATTTTCATAATTCTTTATATATTTGATATTTCTTATATAAAGAACGGGTTATACCCAACACTCACATACCAAAAGGCAGTGTCATGCAGTCCCAAGATTTTTAGGAATTCCTTCAATTTTCTCTCCTTTTCGGCCACAATATGAATTGCCAGGTAATACCCAAATGGTGAGAAGGCAATAACCAAGTAAATCAAAATGATTGCACGAGGAAAATTATCGATCTCCACCACAGCAGCTTCTCCCATCACCACTGCTCTTGTCAGCTCCAGCTGTTCCCAAACTGATTGATTAGTCTTCAGCTGAAGGGAAGAGAAGGAAGAGTTATTTAAGGATCACTCCTGATTTTAGAGCCTCATTCCATGTGCCAGCACCATCCCCACAGACAGGGAGAGATCTGGAGAGCCCAAACCCCAGCCCAAAAGCATGGAAATTGGAGAATATCTGAATACTTTATAAAAAAATATAATAAATACATTATATTAATAATAATATTATATTTAATAACATACAATATTAAATTTAATAATGTATAATAATATTATTATTAAACTTAATAATGTATAGATTATATTAACCACAGAATGNACAATTATTTAATATAAGTTAAATAAAATTAACAATTTCTGCAATTCCTTTCACCTAAAGAGATGAGGTTCCCTCTCACCACAATCAGCTTGGAGGGAGAGAAATAGGGAAAAAGGCATCACTGACTAATATTGAGAATAAAATAGTAAATTTTCTGCAGTCCCTTTGGGTACAGCATCTTAAACAGCATTTTGGGGTGAGCACTGTGAAGCTGTCATGATTTGATGACTGTTGTGATGTATGGTTCAGGTTCGTTTGGACACAAATGAAGACAAATGTCCACATTATTCAACTGGACAAGAACACTTCTGTATAAATAAATATACATACAATATTATACTATATATATACAATATATATTACATGTACACACAGCAAAACACACATTAAATATTCTGCCTTCTCACCAGATTCAAGATGATTTTTGATATTGAATTAGATTCGAACTAATTTTTGATACAGAATTTTTACACCACAACCAGTCAGAGCCAAGGCAGTCCACGGATTTGAACCTCCTGGGTTTTATTACATTTATTCTGGTTTTTTTCCAGGTTTACCTGTATAATTGCAGCATCAATGCAGGCTTGCAGAGCTGTAAACCCCGAGCTCCAGTACGTGACTGATTCACACACTTTCCTCAGGCTGGAGCAACTGGCTGCAGAATAAAGCAGAAATGAAAGAGCTGAGGTTAGAGCTGCCCTGTCCCCAGTGTAGAGATGGTGCAGCTTGAGGCCATCCCTCAAAAAACAACCTCCATAAACCAATATAAGCAATAAAAGGCCAGAAAAGAAAAAGAGGGAATGATTTTTGACTCAGCTGTTCTACAGGAGAAATATTTACCAGGGTCTGTTGGGACAGGACAAGGGGTGATGGGTTTAAATTAAAGGAGATTTAGACGAGAGAGATGGAGAAATTTTTGATGCTGAGGGTGATGAGACCCAGGCCCAGGATGCCCCATCCCTGGAACCATTGCAGGTGAGGTTGGGCTCTGAGCAACCTGCTCTAGTTGCAGATGTCCCTGCTCAGTGGAGGGTGGTTGGGTCATAAAATCATAGAATCATTCAGGTTGGAAAAGACCCTTGGGATCATCGAGTCCAACCATCAACCCTTCTCCCCTAAACCACATCCCCCAACACCACATCTAGATGTGGTTAAAGACAGCCAGGGATGGTGACTCAACCACAGATGAGATGACCTTTAAAGGTCTCTTCCCACCCAAACCATTCTATGATATTTTTAGTTTATCCCCTTGCAGGGTCCACATTTACCTCTCGATTCCATATAAATGGAAGACATGGCGATGGAATCGGGGAACCTCAGCTGGTAGGACATGTCATCCTTGAACACAACCCCCACAAAGGTGGAGGGTTTAAAAGCACTGGCCTCCTGCAGCTCCTCCTCACTTAAATACTCCTCTGTGACAATGTCTGTGGGGTAAAAGAAATTATCACATTGATTTAGGTATCAGACAGCAGGAGGAAAAACTGTGCAAGTTTTAAAGACATTAAGTTAATAACTTATTTGGGTTTGGAGAAAATATAATCCTCTCTCTCTCTCTATTTATATATATTTCTCTCCCAATGAAGGGAGTATTTCTTGAACAAAACTCTGCAGGAGTGTCACTCAGCAGCAGAGTTGAGTAATTCAAATTTACCCCCAAGCCTTCCCCCTTTTTCCCCCCCTCATTTTTTGCTGCTCCAACAGCATCTTGCCCCAATCCTCTGCTGACTGCCCAAGGGTTGATTCTCCAGCACCAGCACTTTTCAAGAAGGGCAGATAAACCAGTGTAAAGGGCTAAATATATGAAAATAGGGTATTTTGTCACCGACTTCAGGAGGAAGATGGGCTGTAAAGGCAGAAAGTGGAAGCCTTTGCTCAAAGCAGTTGAGGGGACACATAAGGAAAATGCAGATGTTGGGCTGGAATGTTTCTACAGGGTACCTTTGAAGCATGGAAAAGAATCAAAGATACCAAACTAAAAATACATCAGAGTGGTTTTGGAGAGATAGTTCTCATTAGATGTGTGAGCTGTATAGGTAAAGGACTGTAAAAAAAAAAAAAAAAAGAGAAAATAGGTTTCAAAAGAAGAGGTGAAACAGTGTTGATGGCAATCAGCATTAAAAAAAAAATTAAAATATTGTTTTGATAGTAACAACAGGATAGAAAACACAACCTAAAATATCTGCAGGACAGCATCACCTCCTGAATCTGCCCAGAATGTCACAGGACAAGTATTAATCAGGGGATTTCTGCACTTTCCAAAACCTCCTGCAGCCACAGAACACTCATGGGCTGCGACAGGAGAATAGGAACCACTTTGAGCTGGCAGTGCCAGAACATTTGCAACCAAGAGGAAAAAAAAAAAAAAATCAAACAAAAAACGCCTTCACAGTCTGTTCTCTATCTGTGATGGAAAATAAATTATTTTTTTTCCTATCCTCAGCAGCCACAGTGAGCTCCCTCTGCAAACAAAAGCTACAGCATGGGATAGACAGAGAAACCCAAAATGCTCAGGGACTGAAATACCATCTTCGAAGTTATCAAAAGCCACTTTCTTCATGATTTCTCGTGCCATTCGGGTGGGTGGGGTGTAGCCAATGACAAAGTTGACAAGCATGGAGGCGTCCAGAGGGCCAAGGTTGGTGTTGGCCACCTCGTCGTACTTCCTATGCGGGTGCATCATGCTCATCAGAATGAGCCAAAACAGGAAAAAGAGAGGGAAAAGCACCTCCTGGGCAAGGAGAAAAAGAAATGTCAACCTTTCAAAGTCATAGAAAAGAGAATCTTTACTCAGAGGGTGGTGAGATGCTGGCACAGGTTGAGGATGCTCCATCCCTGGAGGGGTTCAAGGCCAGGGTGGATGGGGCCTTGAGCAACCTGCTCTAGTGGGAGGTGTCGCTGCCATGGCAGGGGGGGTGGAACTAGATGATTTTTGAGGTCCCTTCCAACCCAAACCATTCTATGATTCTAATTTCTCAGAAGTTTATCCGAAGCTGAAAGGAGGTACCATGAGTTTAAGGACTTGACTGTGAAGTTCTCTGAATATTTTCAACGCAACAGCAATTTTAATGCAAATCCTTCTCTGGCACTGAAGCAGGACTTTAATCGTGTAGCCTAAGGAGTCATTTTAAGGTACAAAGGGATAATTCTACACGCTTTAAATATCAGCAAACTTGGGCTATTTGGAAAGAAGAAAACACAAACCACGAACCATTAACCATGTCTAGCCAAGCATTGAACTGTATCTTCTTCAACTCAAAATTCATCTAAAAGTATCATACACTGCCAGGAAAGATAAAAATATTTTGGAGAGGTTCAATCCCACCACACAGGTAAAAATGCTTTTAAAAGTGCACTAGGATTGCAATAATAATTCAAGGATATTTTCTGGATAACACCTTACACATCAGGACACACGTTCAACCAAAGGATTACAAAATACCTTCTGAAAAAAACTATTTCAACCCAAAATTCAGAGCAGATCTTGAAGCTTTGGAAACATTTGAATAAACCTAAGCATTGCCTCTGAATCAGGAGCCCCATGAATGCAGAGTAACTGCAGAAATTACAGCAGCAAATGTGCTCCACTGACCTGAACGCTGCTTTTTTTTGTCCGACACTTAATAAGACAGTTCTTGAACAGGAGAGCTCTGGTTTGTCTCCATACTCCTGCTTCTCTTGGAGCTGCTGGTGCCATTTTTCAAGACTAGTTTAAGAAGAAGAAAAAAAAAAAAATCACACACCAAACCCCAAATCTATATTAAATGACAACATTATTTAAAAAGCACAAGCCAGGCTGTAGCAGCATTCAGTATTTTGTAAGTTTATATTTTTATATAAAGTGCTCTTTTTCAGTTTTTCACCTTAAACATCTTGCAATAAATATAACTATTAAATGAAGAAATTGTGAGTATTCATTGGCAATAATAGAGCTGGGGAAACTGGTGGGGAGAGGTCTCAGGAGGCCCTTTCTGAGCAATCCGCCCCCCCTGAGGCAGCATCAACTCCAGGTGAGCTCAAAAGACTCAAGCTAACCTGGGCTTGTTTTCATCCTGCTACATGTAAACTACAAACCAAAGGATTTATCTGGGAGCAGAATTCCAGTGCCTATCACGTGGGCTCAGGGCAGCCAGCCAGAGCAATGCATCCGACAGCAAGAGCCACCTCACCCCAGGCAAACTGTTCAATTTACCGTGAGTAACCCCCTTCCATGCTGGAGCAGATCCAACACGACTTATTTCCATTACTTTGTACCTTTTCATTAGGCCAGCTGCACAGCACAGTAGTGCTGAAGATAACATTGGAGTAAAAAAAAAATAAATTAAAATAGAATTGAGGATGCTTTTCCAGCAGAACGCATCTGGTTCCACCAGGACGTACCTGCTGAGGGACAGCAGGCTGGAGAACCACCAAGTTTCTGGCCCCAGTTTTGCCAACACTCTGCTGTTGGAGATTTGGAGTCACTGGTCAATCTACATCTCTCTTCTTTTCTTCACCTGTGAAGTTAAATATAATCATGAGCTGCTCAGCAGCAACACAAGAACCATGGAGGTCTGCAGGCCACCAGCCCCTCCAGCTCCCCAACTGCTCCGGCCATGTCCCACCTGCAGCAACACCTACGTGCCACAGATGAACAACTGAGTCATTTCTCAACGTTTCAGCCAAAACACTCTGCAGATTTTAAGAATTTATCCATATTCCAGGTTTTACATCTCCTGAGACTTATTCCATAAGCAGCCTGGTGTTTTTTGGTGGCTGCACATTCAGAGCAGCTCTGCAGCAGGACACGGTTTCTCTGTTATCTGTTAGACAACACAAGGCTCAAGCTTCCTTCTCCAGCTGTATTTCAAGATGGAAATCTATTTTTGGAGTAGAGACATCATGGAACGAAAGCACCACACGAGGCTGCTCAGATGTCAGCACTGCTGCTCTTGAGCTGAGCTTGAAGAACTTCAAATACACAAACTGCTTGTAGAGAGACAGCTCTAGGGGAGCCTGCATTTCTCTGGGCATAGGAGGGAGGAGAGGAGGGGAAAAGTGTGTGTAAGGAACCAGACCCACTGCTCAGGGTGCCCTTTGCTGGGTGTTGGAGTCTCCCGTGGAGCAGACCCCCCCCCATGCAATGTGAGGACTTATGTGGGACATGGCTGGAAGTGAAGCCTTGGGAAGAGATCCCACCTAGAGCCTGGAGTGCTTTCAATAAAACCCCATTGAATCCACTTCAAAAATGAAAAAAAAAAAAAAAAATTAAATCAGTTTATTGAAAAAAAAATGCAACACCCACAAAACACTTAAACATCAACCTGTGCTGACAATTAATCCTTGCAGGAAAAAAAAAAATGTATACAGCTCCTCTGGGTGTTTTTGAGCAAGAAACGCTTCAAATGCCAGCAGAGTGTTTTAAAAATAATCAAGAGCAGCAGCTATTGCTTAGAGGTCATAAAAAATAATGTGCTTCTCCCCTCTGCTCACAGCTTGCCCTGTCAAGTGCCTGGGCTCCACTGTTTGCTTTCAGGAGCACTTACAAGAGCAGAAGCTGCACCAAGGTCCCTGCTAAGGCTACATGGTCATGATAAAGTGGCAATCCCTTCTCTTAGTCACCCTTCTCCTTTTTACTGAAATCCAGAAAATTGGCAAAGCTCTTTTAATCAGATTCTACCACTAATGTCAATTATTTTTTCTTTAATTATTTTTCTATGCAGTCAAAAATAAACCGGTAACACTTCCACATCTTCACCAGAACACTTCCACCCTTTAATTTACATCACCTTGACTGGAGGAAGGGATGTTTTAAGAATGATAATTGCTTGATTTTACACCTGCCACCTCCATGTAAGCTGTTAAAGCTGCAGAGCACAAACTAATAACACTGAAGGATTATCACTGAAATGGTGAAAAATTGTATCTAGGCAAAAAACCAAAACCACACCCTCCTAAAAACTCCAGATGAGGAAAATGAAGGTTTAGGCTGAATAGAAAAAGGAGATGCCAGGTAATTTATTTGAATAATAACAGACAAATTAAAAACGCTCTTAATCTGCAAAAGTCCCCCCAAATTTAGCCATTTCCTGATGACCTTGTGGTGACAGAAGTGGTTGAACAGGGGGAAATAACAACCAGGTGCCTTCCCTCCCTTCCCCACACACCAACCTGACGATGCTCTTTAATGGCCAGTTGAGGTGATTTGTCACTGCATATTACGTTTCTTTTTTTTTTTTAAAGCTGAAACCCCAAACAAACAAAGTGGAAGGGGGGGGCTCAGCTATCTGAGCTGTGGCTTGAGGAAAAAAACCCTCAACTTATCAGTGAACAACACCTGCAGAATATAATAAAATCAATTCTTGATCTTGCTGCAAGAAGACAATAGCCTAAGCAATACTTAAGAAAAACTCTGATGGGCTTTTTACTGGTCTTAAATTATTCAAGCTAAACGCTTTACTTATGGATTTTTAAAAATAGGCTGAATTTTCTTCCTTCTCTGGATCCCAAGGGGCGCAGCCGGCTCTCGGGCTGCCGAGCACCAATGAAGCCGAGCAACTGCAGATCGCTTCCCTCCAAACTCACCCTTATTTAACTGCAGGATAACGAGGGAAACCCGCAGAGCAGCATCCCCCAAGCCCGGCGGGGCTGGTCCCAAGCCCGGCTCCCGCAGCATCCCCGCAGCATCCCCGCCGTTCCCGCAGCATCCCCGGGGACCACGCACGTCCCNCGCCCCGGGGCGGAGCGGGGCGGGGCGGAGCGGGGCGGAGCGGGGCTGCCCATCGCCCCCGGCCGCGCATCCCCGCGGGACTCGGGCGGGGCCGCAGCTCGGGATCCCCTGTCCCGGAGGCGCCCCACCCATCACCGAGATCCCCCCTCATCCAGGGACACCCCCAACACCACCTCCCAGCACTTCCTCGCTGGGAAGCAGAGGAAAAGGGTTGGAAATAGGGCGCGGTTGGGTGGGATCTGTCTCCATCCACCCCATGCTGTTGGTTCCTGCCTGCACCCGGGTCACCAGCGTTTTATTTAAAAAAATATAAATGTTTCCTATGGAAGGAGTCGATGATACCTTGTAACCAAACAGAGCAGGGTGAAATTCACAATATCTACAAATAATAAAATCACAACATTAAAATAAAAATCGAAATCTATCCTATGGAAGAAGTAAAATGACAGGAACTATGCAACCAACCAGAGAGTGAAAATCACAACTTTTTTAAAAAATAAAATCATTACATTAAAAAAAAATATAAATCTGTCCTTCAGAAGGAGTAAAATGACAGGAACTATGTAACCAAGCAGAGCAGGGCGGGCTGCGGGGGGCGGGAGACCCGGGGCTGAGCTGAAGGTCCCTGAGGGGCTGTGGATGTCAGGGAGGGGTCACTGAGGGGTCAGGAGTGATCAGGGGATGATCAGGGAGGGGTCACTGAGGGGTCAGGAGTGATCAGGGAGGGGTCACTGAGGGGTCAGGAGCGATCAGAGCGGGTTCTCGGAGCAGCCAATGAGCGCCCACAGCGTGGCCAAGGAGGAGTCACTGATTGGTCACGGAGCGTGAGGCGGGAAACGGGCTCTCAGCTGTTTTTCGACTGCGCGCGCGCAGCGCCCCCCCTCAGGTGCCAGGTGGCGGCGCGTGACTGCTTTTGGCGGGAAGCAGCGGTATAAAAGCGGCGTCGGCTGGTCTGCTTCTCGGAATACCGGCGCCGGATTTGAAAGCACCGTGGGTGCACTCGACCTCTTGTCAGCCCCGGCTGCGGCGGCTAAGCCAAAGGCTGGCTGCCCCCCTCGCCGGAGGGCGGCTAAAGCGACTCGGAGCTCGAGAATTGCTCCTGAAGTCGCCGTTCGGGCTGTTGAGGTTGAAGAGAGAGGACCGGGCAGCTCGCTCAGAGAACAGCGCGGGGCTGCGGTGGAACCCCTGAGGGGAAAAGCTTGAGGTAAGTGAGGGGGACAGAGTGAATTTTACTTGGGGAGGGGTATCTAAAGTAATTTAAAAGGGACAGAGGGGGACTTTTTGAGGGTAAAAGCTGAGGTCCTGTCCGGGGAAGCAGGTGTAAAAATGCAGTAAAAGTTGAGGTAAATGG
>VYZX01026629.1:0-14835 GCA_013401335.1 Brachypteracias leptosomus
CCTGAGCCTTAAACGGATACATTTGCTTATGATGAAAATGTCATCCATCTTTTATATTATGGATGTTATTATATTAGGGATACTTTTCAGTAGTTGTTTTTCTCTCTGAAAATTTCCAGGTACTGATAGTATTCCATATTCCACTCTAGTACTAATATACATGCTTGAGATATTTAAGGCTAATATGATTTAAATCTGGGAAACTTTAATTCTTTATGAATAGACTTTACTTTGGTAAAATATAAAAGGCAGCTTGTATTTTCAGGACAGATGCCATCCTTAATTCTTCATCACTAAGTGTCCAGGTTTAGAGGCTGGGCCAGCCACTAGACAAATAACAGGTGCTCTCTGTTAACCCCTCTCCCTTCCAAAAGTGGAAGAGAAAGGGAATAAGGGAGAGAGATTTATGGATCAGAAGAGAAAACTAGAACAGCTTTAATGAAAATAACAACAATAAAATGGAATATATACAAATCCAATATTGAAACCAACCCCCCGATGGCTGTTAGGTCACCATTACCACTGATGCTGTGAAGCAGGCACTGGGGAAGTCACAGATGTAGATTGGAACCAGATTCACAAGATGGATTCTGGAACTGGATTCAGTAACAAACGGATTGGAATTGAAAGCAGAATGGACAGAGTCCTCCTTGGATATCAGCCATTGAAGAAGAAAACTGGACCCTCGTGATCCCTCAGCTTTATACTGAATATGACACATACGGGATGGAATACCTCGTTGGTCAGTTTAGAGTTGCTTGTCCTGTCCGCTCCTCCTCACAAGTGCGACCTTCTACTTTCTGCATACACGACATGGTACACAAGATTTAGGAGTGACTTTGGTCTTCATTCCAATCCTTGGCAGTAACTCTAAACATTAAGAGTTATCACTGCTAGAAGTAGACACTGTCTGTGAAAATATGTCGTTAACTTCAGAAAGTGCAGTTAGTTAGAAGAGACTTAACTGAGAAGTAAAATCACTGAACAGAATTAGTTCTGCTATAACTCAATCCAGATTATGTTAGGAAATGCTGAAAACACTAACATTAATGGGTATATTCAAAACACAGAGAAAATGCATTCATTACAGTATTTTTTAATAACAAATCACTACTACTAACTGTGGATCGTTAAAGTCAGGTAGAAGTTGAAGGCATATTTTACAAAAATGTATCCTAGCTGTTTCAGATTTTGTATTCTTAAAAGATTTCTAAATCTACAGTTGTTTAATTGATTTTTTCGGGTGGTGGAACTTCTCAGTATGACTCAGTAGAACAATCTTTAAGCTATAAGAGGATTTGCATTTCTGTTGGTTTTTGTTTTTTTTTTAAACAACTGCATTTACTTGATTAACCCAAAGCTACAAAGGTAGCTGTCCCTGAGGCAGAGTAGATAAGAAAATGCATGTTGCAAAAGCAAGAATCATGCAGGAACCCCTGCCCTGTAGCATCAAACTCAAAGTTTAACTTGATTAGCTGCTAAATTTATTTATTAACTTATGAATGTAGTCTTCCTTATGACATTACCTTGAAACTGTAGTCCATCTTTGACTAAGGTAGCTACTTTACTAAGATTATTAGCATAGCAACATACTTGCTTAAATGCACTTCCTTGCTAAATTTTACTGGTTGTTATTAAAAGAAAAAAATAACAGGGGTCACAAGCACAAGGATATTGGTAAATTTGTGAAATATATTTGTGTATTTTTAGGACCTCCTTTCAGATTATACTAAAGTATTTTGGGATTCATAGTGATAAGGTATTTGTGATCTTTCTTTAGTATAATCTGAAATGCTAGCAAAACATCCAGGATATTTTCTTGTTGCTGGCACAGTGGAAAAAGGTCTTCGAGGCCTGAAACTGGATAATCTGAAAATCCAGTACCTAATCCTGTTTTCTCTAGATTGCCCTTCTACTCCTCTTGCATTAAATGATGAGATTTATACCTTCTTTGTAGGCAGTATATACCTCCTATATCTTCCTACTTCACAGGGTAAAATGTCCTCCATTATCATCTTTATCCATACAGGAGCTCTGTCTTCCTAGCCAGAAAATGAAAAAGTGGATGTTTCTAGTTTGAGGCTATTACGATGTCTGCACATGTCAGACTTACAAACAGACACAGAATGAAAACCTCTAGAGGAAACAATCTTAATGAACCATAGTTTGTCTTACAAACTTCACCTTTTATTGGATCAATTTAATTATCTTGATTTTCATAAGGCATCCTCCTCCAAAGCTCCAAAACATCCACACCACCAAGAAAACCTATCCAGTTTCTTCCACTCTTCTACTAATTTCACTTATAATAAGCTGCTTTGGAAAAGACTTATGTTTCCTTCTGGTAGCAATAGCTTTGGGCTTCCATTAAACATAACTTACACAATTCTGTATTGCATACCTTCTAGAGAAATGGATAAAGAGAAATTAGATTTTTTCAGCTCTATGATTGCAGTGGGCTTCTTCACCCACTGCTGAAACTGTCTTCTACAAATTAATGTTTATCTTTCATATATAGGATATTTCATAATTCAAAATAGCTAAAGAAAACCCTTAAGCATTCTAAAATAATCCATATTTTATTGTCCATGACATCAAGGAGTCTTTCTTCTTCATCCATAGCTGCCTCCTTTCTGGAATATATTAGATTCTAATTATGCTATTCCTCAATCAGTATCCCAACCTTCCCACGAATTCCTATGGTTTGAATCTCAATTCAAAATGTTGAGACTGAAAAATCTTTGTAGATTTTTACTTGGATTGTGGTACTTAAGCTTTGTAGATGCACCACTTTTTAACAAAGACTTGTCTGGAAATGCATGGAAATACTTAAATTTCAGTATGAGAAAACACCTCAGTTTCATTCCAAGTCTGGTTAAAGCTTAGAGCTTACTTTTTAGAATAGAATAGAATCGAATCAAATTGAATCGAATCATTATAGTTGGAAAAGACCTCTAGGATCATCAAGTTCAACCTTCATCCCAACATCTCCCTAACTACTAGACCATAGCCTCAAGTGCTACATTTACTTGTTTTTTAAACATCTACAGGGATGGTGACTCCACCACCTCCCTGTGCAGGCTGTTCCATTGTCTGACCACTCTCTCAGTAAAGAACTTCTCCCTAATATCCAATCTAAACCTCCCCTGACGCAACTTGAAGCCATTACCTCTTGTCCTATCATTAGTAATTTGGAAGAAGAGACCAGCACCAGCCTCACTACAACCTCCTTTTAGGTAGTCGTAGAGAGCAATAAGGTCTCCTCTCAGTCTCCTCTTCTCTAGACTAAATAGTCCCAGTTCCCTCAGCTGCTCTTCATAAGTCATGTTTTCTAGATCTGTCATCAGCCTCGTTGCCCTTCTCTGTACCTGCTCCAGCACCTCAATGTCCTTCTTATCCTGTGGTGCCCAAGACTGGACACAGTACTCAAGGTGCAGTCTCACAATTGCCAAGTACAGGAACACGATCACCTCCCTACTTCTACTGGTCACACCGTTTCTGATACAGGCCAGGATGTCGTTGGCCTTCTTGGCCACCTGGGCACACTGCTGGCTCATGTTCAGTTGGCTGTCAAACAACACTCCCAGGTCCTTTTCCACCAGGCAGTTCTCCAGCCACTCTTCCCCAAGCCTGTAGCGCTGCATGGGGTTGTTGTGACCAAAGTGCAGGACTCGGCATTTGTCCTTGTTAAACCTCATACAATTGGCCTCAGCCCATCGCTCCAGCCTGTCCAGATCCCTCTGCAGAGCCTTCCTACCCTCAAGCAGATTGACACTCCCACTTAATTTTGTGTCATCTGCAAATTTACTGAGGGTGCATTCGATCTCCTTATCCAGGTCATTGATAAAGATATTAAACAAAACTCGTCCCAAAACTGAGCCCTGAGGGACACCGCTTATGACTGGTCGCGAACTGGATTTAACTCCATTCACCCCAACTCTCTGGGCTCGGCCATCCAGCCAATCTTTAACCCAGCAAAGAGTCCACCTGTCTACACCATGAGCCGCCAGCTTGTTCAGCAAGATGCTGTGGGAGACGGTGTCAAATGCCTTACTGAAGTCCAGGTAGACAACATCCACTGCTTTTCCCTCATCCAGTAGGTGGGTCACCTGATCATAGGAGAAGATCAGGTTGGTTAAACATGACTTAGGTCCAAGTATGTCTCTGTTTGCCTCCCCTGGCAGATCTAGTAAGTGTTATTAGTGTGTACCAAACACATTGAAGTGCTAGGGTTTTTTCCAGGCCCACGCAGTCCACCTGGAGGATTCAACCCAGTGAGTTGCTGTCAGCTGGCGCGGGACCAAAAAAACCCCTAACACTTCACACATCCATTTGGACAAGATTTAAATATGGCAACTGCTTTCTTTTAATGTATGGCACTTAGAGTGCCACTCCTTATATACAGGAGATCACAGTCTAAAACATGTATTCAGGAAAAAAAAAGGTTGAACTTTAATTTCTCCTGGTCAACAGATTCAAACTCAAAACTCCTGTGAGATTACATTATCCACTAGGTTTTGGGAAAAGGAATATGTGTTTCCCATTCTATAATAAACCAAAGGAAATAAAGGATCGTTAAGATAAAAAGATAAAATGAAAGTGCCATTCTCCTGGTGAAAAAATTATTATTTGTGTTTGTGTGTAAGCACAAAGTCAGGTCTATTCTTCAAAATTCGTTTAGTAATTTACATCAGTTATCTGTAAATACTATAAAAAAATTGATATAGCTCTAAGTGTATATTTAAGTACATTATCATTAAATCTGTGTCCAAAAAGGGGAACCATTTTCTTTAGACTTTGAAAGAAAAGCATTTTCTGCTTCTGACATCCTAAAAGATGTCCAGTGAAGGATGCTAGACTGTGGACTGGGAGAAGGTGTTCCTTGATAACACTGAGAATCTTTAAGCCCTTTGAAATAAAACAAGTAATGGGGAGAAGACAGAGCCTGGATCCACCCTGCAATGATGTGAGTAAAGTATTTGACTTAATTACAGGCATTTTAGCAGTGTCTTTGGGAGTAACACAGAGCAATATAATTTTTTAGGCTGAAGTCTAATTAAGAGAGATGTTACGATAAGAAATTTGGGTGCTTTTTAGTGGATTGCACATAGTAAAGACTAAGGTGAGGGGGGGGGACTGGAGGGGAGGGACAGGGTTGGGGCAGGGAGAGGAGAAGATGACACAAATGAAGCTCCAGGTATTAGCAACACATGATTGGCACTTTGATGGAAGTTGTGGAAACCTCACATTAATTGGCCCAATTATGATCTCAGTTTCTCCTCTATAATTGTTTACTTTGACAGAACTACTCCTTGTTCAGAGGCAAAAGAGATCAGAACTAAGGCTCATGTGTGAGTAGGGATTAGTGATGTGTAAAGATTGCAAGAACAGTCAAACATTTTATTTGCTGACTAGTACCTGGATGTTTAGGAATTTTTGCTGGCTAAACTGGAGAACACCAGTGCTGCTCCATGTCAGGTGCAGTTTAGTTCCTGTCCCCCTCCCACAGCTGTCTCCGAGAAAGGCCAGCATCCCTGCAGTATTTTATTTATTAACCTCTGTCATATTCTTTAAGTATTTATATGGTAGGTGTTTTTATGAGGCAAAGAGCCACTTTTCCCTTCTCTTTTTCCCTGAGATACTTTTTTACACTGAATTGTTGCATACTGAGATTTAGGAAATCCCCATCTCCCCTGCTGTGCTTTGTCTCAAGCAGTAGCTTTCCTTTCTGGTCCTTCATCTCCAAGGACATTTGCATCTGTACAGAGCCTAGCTGTGCAGCTCAGTGTTGTGGTTTAAGGTTTGGGGAAGGGGAGGGACAGGTGAAGCGGCTATTCCACTCCCCTTCCTGCCACACTCTATAAAAGGACACAGGAAGTTCTGCTCGCCCCCTCCTCGCTGGAATTGCTGCTGGCTGCGGACATCTCTGTGGCTGCTACAACTCCACGTGGCTTGGGAGAAATCCAACAACATCCGAGGATCGGTGTTGTATATATTTGTATATATACCTTCCCTTGTTACCTCTGTATATCTCCCTTCCTTTGATATCCCTTTAGTTACTCCCTGTTAAAAGTTGTAATCTCCATTTTCCAACTTTGTGTGAGGCCTTTCTTCCTCCCCAGGAGGGAAGAGGGGAGGGGGAAAAGGGGTGAAACAAATTCTGCTCCGTGGGGGTTGCCCTGAGCCCTAAACGGAGACACTCAGAGACAGGAAAACTTGTTACAAACTGGTACTCAGGGGAAACAGGAGGAGATTATGCTGGATATTTTATCAAATTGCCCACTCTATATAGAAGAATGCTTTGTTTACTCAGTCATGTTACATGTAACAGGATTCAAAATGAAATAGATTTAAAACCATAGAAAAATGAATCAAACATTAAAAAAAATCACAAAATAAATTATTAAAAGGTATTCAACAATAAACATTCTCCCCAGCATTTTCAGCACCTGAGCTGGCCTTCAAGCCCGGCTAACTGGCCAAAAATGTCATGTAGGGATTAGTGCATCTTTGGGGAGCTCTTAGAGCTGCAGTTCTCCTACTTGTGTTTTGGAAGGTGTTTACTGAAGTCATTCCAGTTAGGGTTTGGAGCAAGACTTTTCCTCTTCTGTCTCAAATGAAATTATCTCCATTTCTCTTTCCTGTTTATTGCCTGGTTGTCATTTCCCATGAATTAGCACCAGGATATAATTTTCCAATGCAGGGAACATTTTCTTTCTCTCTTCTTCTAAGTCTCTTGATTAATATCTGTGCATCTTAATTAGCACATTCCTGGCTTCAGGCTTCTTTCTTTTGTTACTGACTTCTGAGAAGAAACTGGTAAAATAATATTATGAGAAATATTTATGCATGGTTTTCTTAGTGGATGCATAATTTTTTTTTTTTTGGTAAGCTTTATGTAAATATTAAACATGAGATGGCAGATGGTGAAACTGGGAATATGTTGCTCCCCTCAACAATCCCTCACCCTCCACTCCTGTAGTTTCAGGGGGAACCTCATGGGGCCCTGCCTATTGCAGTACCAAAACAGAAACTACACATCAAGACACTGATTCTCATTAGCTATCAGTTTGTAACTGTAAGATATTAATTGTGTCAACAGAAAATGCTTTAGAATAACAGCAGTTAATAAAACTTCTGGGATTCTATTTACTTTTTTCTACATTTGTAATTGGAAGTGTATGCTCTCCTTCATCTCTTTCCCCAGAATACTCTACTGGGTGCTTGGCCTTCTCTTTGATGGTCTTCCTCTGCTGGAACTGTGTCTTGAGAAATCTTTGTCAAGAGTAGAAGTGTTTTGATCATTAGTATGGAATTGAAATTAAAAATTCAATAACTTGTTGTCAATGATTGTCCTTTTTCAGAGCCATACAGACAGTACTAAAATCTGAATCCAATTCCAAGAACATGAAGCAAAAGACAAAGAAGTCTTTGAGCCTTTTGAAAATTTAAACAGGTAATGGCTATCACAACTGGTCTTTTTTCTCATGAACCCTTCATCATGTGAATATTTTAAATTTTGTATAGTGACAAAACATCAGTTTTTTTTTCAATAGCTTAATAATGCACCCTTTTAAAATTAATTTGTCCTAGTACTACTGTTCTTCTTTGTCTCTCTTATCTTTATTTTGAGTATTTTGACTTTCTTCTTTGGAGGCAGTGTTCTAGCTTGCTTCAGATCCTTCTGACAACACTATGTATGGTTCAGTTCTGGTGATTTATAAGAGTGCCATGAGGAAACACCAGGATGCTAAAAATTGATTTATATGCAACAGACTCAGTTTGAAGGCTTGCTTCTGCTTGTGATATTTCCATAGATATTTGTCCTTACTTGAAGAATGCCCTGGGCACAAGTTATTCTTTGGAAGTGTGCCACTATGCAACAAAACAGCCCTCTAGGCTAAGAAAACAGACCTCAAAAGAGAAGTAACTTATGAAACCCAGGATTTGCAAATGCATTTATGTTTCAGCACTCCTCCTTGCTCACCAGTTCCCCCAGGCTCAATTCCTGCTGCCTGCTGCATGATTTCTGCAATATTGCAGGTTCTGACAACTTAGCCTATGATCAGAGTGTGGATCTTCTCCCTGCTCAGTCCTCACTGCACATCCACTGCTGTCACATTAAGCAATGTGTGTGAGATAAAGGAGTCTGGCCCCATTACTAACCCTCTTACACTCCAGGCCAGTGTTGAGGATTGCAACATAAACCACCTGATTGATGTATTTCTAACACAAGCTAAAAATTTATGTGCTCGAAGTGAGCACATAGTATTCTAGACAAACTGAGCTCTTGATGTTACAGAGAATGGAAGGTATTCACTTCTGCCAAAATGTCATGGATGAATATGTTTGACACCATTTGATTTATCATCAATTCAAGATTTATTAATAAAATGAGCTAAATTGAAGACCGATATAGTAGAACAGCAACTTAATTACAGATTCAGAATTACAAGATTCGCATTAACTTCTTATCAGGTATCTCCAACCAAAGCATGTGTATATGCCTAAACACAAAGCGTAGAGACAGAGAAATACTTGGTCAGTGAAATATGTAGATGCCCACACTCATAAAAGCAAATGCATAAAATCAAACACCTAGAATGCTAGAGAGGTGAGTAGAAGAGTCTAGCCTGTAGTAAAAATTCCCTCCTTAACTTTAAATGCTCACAATGCATCAGCATTTCTCAATGGGGAAGGAGTTGAGTCTCAAGGAGGTGGTCTTGCCCAGACCTTGTGTCACCTTTGCTGACAAACAGTCCTGAGAGGTGTCCCAGTGCAGGGGGGATGCTGGGTGCAGCCCAATGTAATCCAGGAGAGCTCAAAGGGTCTAATTTTGGCTCAATATTTTTAAGGTATAAGATAATTGACTTTTATCGGGTACTTTTCCATTTCAGCCGAACTCAAGTGTTGCAATATTCTAGTTTGCGCATGCCCAGAACTTACTGGATCCTGGGGTGCTGGTATGCCCACTCTGGGCCACAACCCAAGTGCAAGTATACCAGGTCATAAGAGGGCTGACTGATCATCCAAGATGATAAGGAGGGGAGTAGGAGCCAGGTGCACCAAGAGGTGCCTCAGCGCTCTGGTCCACTGCAGGAGGTAATTGTCATTATTGTCCCTAGAGAATAGGGGAGGCAGGAGCCAGGTACATTAAGGGGATGCCTTAACCCTCTGGCACATCTCCTTTTGCAGTTTGTGCTTTTCGAATGGGTTGCTTTGTGACTCTGGGAGGGAAGTATTGAGAGGCTTGTAAGTGGGAAGAATCATTCTCCACACAAAAGAAATAACTTCTGGGAATCTGAATCAGCAGTTCCTTTTGAGAAAATCACTTATCTCTTATCAATTTCTTTAGGATGCTTGAAAAACAACTAGGATGCTATTAGGACATATAATTTAGGTGATTTGTTAATTTTAAAATCACACTTCTGCTTATGTTGTTATTTGGTTTATTTGCAAGCAACAGCACGGTTTTTTTATAAATGAGGGAGCAAGAAAATAATTATCTTTTTCCTCTTCTGAATTCATTATACATTTGTGACACATTGTTAGGTTCTCCATGATCAGTTTTCCACAATGTTCAGATCATTGAAACAGAAGTGGGAAAGAAAGAGGAACTTTTATGCTAGGAAAAAACAAACAACCCAAACCAACCAAACAAAAAAACTCCCAAGAACAAATCCACCTTAAAGACATCTTGGTCTGAGATTCAAACGATATATAATACCTAAAATTACTCTTGGCTCTTAATTTTTGTTTCATTCTAAAACAACGATATGTCAAGGATAGATTCCTTTGATGTCTTACTTCAAATAATCTGAAAGATTTTTATGACTGCTGAAGAAATAGTAGATGAATGTGCAATTCAAGTTTGTACAAGGGATATATATGTTTTACTCTATATGATGTGTATTTATTTTGAAAATGACTAACATTTTATACAAAACTTTAAAAAATCCAGGTGTGCTACACAGTAAGCTTTTTATCAGAAACTTAACAAAAAGGGATGTAGTAGTTTTGGTTTCAGATGGAGCAGCAGCAGCTATTGCTGCAATGTTTCATACAAATGCACAAAACCAGCCCTAGTCATAACAGTACTCCTATTCCTTCTGTATATGTGGGACCATGATTCAAGTTGAAAGGGACCTCGGGAATTCGCTAGTTCATCCAACCTCCTACTCAAAGCAGTATCGTGGGGAAAGAGATCCTCCTTATCTCCAGTGCAAACTTCCTTGTTTCAGTCTATGCCCATTGTCTCTCATCCTCTTTCCACACAAGATGGTAAAGCACAGTGCTTGCGCAAGGATGTCACTGGCTGGGAGAGTCATATATGAAAACTTTTCACCTAAAATAATCAACCACTAGCACTTCAGCTAAGCAGTTGCACCTGTTTGTTTCATGGCTGTAGTAGGCTCCTTGCTGTCCTTAATATGGAGCAGCAGGCTGCATTACCCTGACTGCAGAGAACACTGAGGAAGCAGAATTTGTTCTCGTGAGCTGAAGCACCATGGCACTTCAAAATAATCAGATAAAGATTTCTGTGTGTCTGGTGGCAAAACTTTCATCCAATTCAGCAGCAATGGAAAAGATAAGATTGACTTGCTAAGAAGGATTAGAAAAATAAAACTAATTTACCAGAATTAAAATGAATTAAGTAATCACAGTAAATTATGGATAAAAACAGGAGACACTGCAACTCTGAAAAACAAATAAGCAGGTTTGTTTTGAAATGCATTTGTCTTCAAAATGAGAATGCACTTTATGTTGCCAGCCTTTACGAGGGTTTTATTTTGGGTATTTCTTCTCATAGTTAAAATAATTATGACATTTACACTTTGAATGGCACATATCTCTGGCACTCATCTGATATCCTTTAGTGTAGCCCAATTATTTTCAGTGATGAGTCAGGGACAACTGAATGTGTTGTGAACATCCAAAGGCTATACTAATACTGCTTCATTAGGCACAAGCTATATGCCCAGGGACACTCAAAGCAGTTAAGCATCTAGACCAATTTAGGCTTTTATGTTTTCAAAACTTTTTCTTTAAATATTTTGCATCTCTGCCCGTCCTTCTCCCAGTCTCATCAGAACACACTTTTCTGTCTTTCAGTCCCAAAGTGCAGAGTAGGCGTTAGCATACACAGAATATAGGTCATTTTGAATAGATTTTTACAAAGTGGCTTCAGTGCTGAAGAATATGCAGTGTTGTTTTAAAAGGAGGCATATATCCACCCATGTTCAAAGCCTGTTTTGGTAAAGTAAATGTTTTACAGACCAGCCTCTGAAAGCTAGAGGCAACACCATGATACTGCTGTTTTTGTATAGGCTTGAATTAAGTGTGTGCACACAAGTCTGTTGCATGTGAGGGTGTGTGTACACAGAGCTAGGGTGCAGCAGTACTTAGAGGAGAGGTGCTGAAGGGAATTGTTATTTCTGCACCATCTACCCAAGAGCATAGAGGGGGGTGTTTCGATTTGAAAAAAAAAGAGCGCCCTGTGTATGCATTGTGCACGTACTTTGTGTGTACTGCTTCTATTTGAACTTGGTATTGTTGAAGCTGATTTGGTACCAAATGAAGATTTCAGTGCCCTCTCGAGATTCTATCTAACCATTTTCTCCATGATTACCATAAAACTCTAACTCTTAAGACTTAGTATAATAAGTCCCTAAAATGCACAAGAGAGCTTTTGTGTATCACATTCTTCACCAAAAATTTATTTGCTAAACTGTCCTTCTTTAGGCTGGAAACGAAACCTCAGTACCCAGGCAAGTATGATTCATCCAGCTTAGTCTTCACAGGGGAACTCATAATCTTTTTTTGAGGAGGAAACTTTCCTTCTGTTCTGTACTCATCTTTCTCTTTTCTGAGCTCTTCAGACCTCTATAGTCCCACTGCATTCATCTATCATCATCCTTAAATGTCTTAGCTGAACATAGCATGGGATATGCTACTTACTGAGACGACATATCACTTCCTCTGAAGAGTTCCTGAATTCTGAGATTGCCTCTATTTTCTGTCACATATCCTGAAATCAGCCCTTTATAGTGTTTTTCTGGGTACATCAGGGCTCACCAGGTTTTCTCAGTCTTTTGGAAAGAGAGAAGTTTGTGCAGGGTGTTTGTCTTTGGTTGTTTGTTCATTGTTTTCATCTTCAAAGGGGTAAGACTGATATGTTTCTTTTTATATATTATTTGTGGCTTAAATACTGATGAGATATTGTGGATTACTTCTTTAAGCATCTTCATACAGAAGTAACATCTAAATTAAATTTTCTCATTCAGAAAAAGTAATTTAAATTGGGTTGCATGGAATAAGTAAACTAATGGAACAAAAATATAGAGCATAGCAACTGTATCACTGTATGATTTTTATAATGAGGAATGGAGTAGGCAAGTGTGACATACTTGTATAATCAATCATTTAAAGTATTTATTATAATTAAAATTGTGGAAATTATGTGGATACTAATCAGTTTTCATTATAGTTCTTTGCACATTTCAGTGCTATAATTAGATTGTGGCATCTGTCATTGCTGATTAATTTGTAGACAGCTCTATCTTCCCATTAAGACTTACTGTGTACCAAGGCAAAATTTTCATTATCTAAAAATACAAAATGAAAAATAGTTGTAGTTTTGGAGTATTAGCTTTTTCACTTTGTAATTTTGGAATTGAGAATATCCTAGCAGGATTTGTACCAATCTCTAAGAGCAGCACTGTCTGGATGGAGCTTGAACAGTTCTTTTTGGGCTTAGAAAATAACAGCCATTTCTTTCTTAAAGACTTTTGCTATAAGCATACACATTTTGGGCTCAGCAGTCCATGAAAATCTGTTCTAATGCTGAGAGAAGAGCTTTATGAAATTGGGCTGTGAAGAATAACAGTCTCATCTAAATTGCAAAAGATTTAAATACTTCTGGTGTTTCTGCTCTGGTCTGTAGAAGCTTGGGTTTGGCCTCAGTTGTATTAGGAGGCCTTTTTATCTGTTTTATCTGTTTATCTATTTTGACTGTTGTCTTAAAAAACATTCTGCTGTAAGTAAATGAAAGATTGCTTCATTTTTGCAACCACATGGAATATATCTTATATACAGAAAGATCTGTATTATATAGATCTGATTGATGAACTGGGCTAAGACTACTTACCTACTATGTTGCTTCTCCTGTGTGCTCTACTTGGGCTGTACTTCAGGGTTTGTTGGATTTAGCAGAAAAGGTAGTTTATGAAGTGGCTTCCCCTACATCTTGTTCTCATCTACTTGCATGATCTTGGCTCTGCTGGCAATTGTTTTCTGTCTTCAGTAAAAACTGAATGGGCTGATCTAAGCTGAAAGATAACCTTCTGAAAAAAAGGCACAAACAGTGACATACGGGCAGAAAAGGGGGTGAGATCAAGTAAGGTAGGAAGTTTTTTTATCTGTTCCTTGCCAAGATTAACATGTTGGGACTATATGGCCCCAGTCTAGTCTGCAACATACTAAATCACAGGGAAATCAGGTAGGCATAGTCATCAAACCAAGACAAACCTTGCATTTGTCATTTCAGAACCGGACATCAACTCTCACTACAGCTTCTAGGATATTTGCTTAGTGGTGGAGGACCTATTTAGATTAAATTTTCCATCAGTTTCTTTAATCCACCTATGTTATTGTGGCAAAATTTTCACTTAGTGACAATTTGTTCCCTGTACTGAAAAAAACCCTTAAAACTGATATCTTCACATTAGGAAATCAGGGTGCAAATGCCATGACAAAGAACGACGATAACCTCCAGTGATTTCAGCTCAGAGGATTACCATAGCTGGAGCTGATTATAACATGCAGCCAGTAAAATATTTCATAGGGACTAAGAGCTGTCTTTTCCCAGACCAGTTAGGGTAGTGGATTATGTTTGTACAATTATTTTAGGGTGAGAATTGTATGGAAAGTTCTTCAAATTTGTATATGGCCTGTCAAAGTCCCATAGAAATAATTTATCTGGGGTTTTTTGTTTGGTTTTGGTTTTGATTTTTGTTCCCTTGTAAGCTTTAGGGTTTCTAATAGTGTAAGTTTACAGGTAGCTCTGGGGATCTGGAAAATTAATGAAAATTTAGGTGTAATTTAACAATGAACTCGTTTTTAATTCTTGTTTTCTGATACATTGATAAACTGTTTTGTGAGATGAGTTGAAAAAACTAGACAGTATAAGGAAAAGAAGAGGTTCATGAGCTGATTTTGACATTAACTTAAAACATCTGCTTGCAATGTCCAAGTATGATCCTGGCTTACCAGCTGGAAGAAATGAAAAGCAAGGAAAGAGTCTATATTGAAGACAAGCAAGAGAAAAGCTTGCAGTGATAATGTTAAAGCAATCATGTTAATGTGTACAGTGTAGGCTTGGTGTTTGATATAGTCTACTGATAGGAAAAGACTTGTTCTTTCTTTTGAATCTTTTGTGATGCAACTTGCATGTGCTAAATACAGTGTGGCAGAGAAGGTATAAGTTTTCCAAATCAATTTGGCTATGAGAAAAAAAGTGTTCTACTGCACACCTGCTATTTTATTTGGAGTGAGAGTAACATGAGTTTCTTATAAGAGATGGCAGGATGGGATCCTGTTCCTTATACATTTGCTAGGGTTGAAAATTAAAGGTGGTTTCAAGTCTCCCATATAAAGTAAGGATTTCCTGAATGTCATTGGGGTGGAAAAAGTGAGAACTTCTTTAGCACTTATCCCAGGATTATTGAAGGCAACACTTAACCAAAACTTTTCTGTCTCTTCCTCGATTATTTGGGTCAAGGCACTGGGAAGAAGGCGGCTATATCCTGTGCTGCTTTGATGTTGTAGTGGGTCTGT
>VYZX01026632.1:0-15022 GCA_013401335.1 Brachypteracias leptosomus
ACCTTAAACCACAACACTGAGGTATTGAAAGTTTGAAAACATGCAATTATTTAAATACATTGCAGTGAGCATTTTGGTGTCTTACCAGTGCTTCTGGTCTTAGAGAAACATTGCAATATTTCAAGGTAATTATGGCAGTTTTTCTATCAGCTAAAATTACTCTTCAAATTGAATATAAAGCCACCACTATCAAAATCGATATATTTCCTAATCTCTCTTAGAATGTATGCCAGAAGACTATCACTGTTTATTTTTAATTATTAGATTGTTTTTAATTACTGAAATAGAGAATCAGATTATTTTATAATTGAGAATATGCAGTGGTATCCAGAACAGCTTGTAAAAAATACTATGATAGTCATGGAAATGAATGCATGGGTTAGTTGCTTCTCTTTGGTTGTATTTAGAAATTTCTAAGTGTGTTTTTTTGCTTTGATTAGCTCAATTGGGTGGAGTGTTTCTTTGATCGCAAATGTTCAGCACTGAACTGTGAAACCTGAATATAAAAAATGTCTGGGTTAACTTTCTTCAAGGGCAGAGTGCAGGTTGAGTAGAGAGTGCCAGAGACCTTCGGTTCAATGCTTCATGCAGAAGTTAACCTTTCCCTTTTGTTATTCTTCGGGGATTTTTTCTATTTCACTATCAGGCTACCAAGACTAGTCATTTTTCTCCTAGACTGTCATCTGTATCTACCTGGAGTTAGATGGAGATACTTATACAACATTCAGGCTCTTACTTCCAAAAATTTGTCAACCTGTAATCATGGCCTTGGATATCACAAAGCTTTCAGTCATGCTGCTCTTACTGTTGTTAAATCCAGCCTGTTTTGTAATTCAGAAAGCGTCCTTCATCTGTGTTTAATACAGCAATTTTTATGTGATGTGAACCCAGCCCTTATAGAGAATGTGAGGTGAAAGCAGTAATCATGCAAAGGATCCCATGCAACTGTAAGCATGTGAATCACTATGAGTGGTGGCATCTACCTCCTTAAGTACTTAAGCATTTATGACAACTTCCTTTGGTGGCTGGAGTGTCTTATTATCTTATATTTTGTTGTCCTTTGTACTTTGAAATGCTGCTCTTGACTTTCATGTCCTTGCTATACCTGCTATCCACAGAAGAGGTGAACAGAAGGAGAAATATAGACTAATCCTATCCTGACAGCTCTGGAACATAGTTTCTGTCTGAATTTATTTTAAAGATGCTGTATCTTACCCTGAGTTTGAAAAAAAAGATGAGTGATATTGTTAGGACATGTAAAGCTCATCTCCCAAGCACACAGAGGAGCGCAGAGGCAGAGGGCTGTGTGTATATGTACATATGTACTATGTGCATGTGTGCCTGTCGGGACATGTGCTCAGCCTTGCTGCTGAGTGGACCTAGGGACAAGGAGCAGAAGCCTCATCTCTGTGAGGATGGTATCCTAATGAAGCACTCCTGTATCTGCTGCTTTTTCTGTCTACTCCCATGTGTTACACTACAGAATCATGCTGTGTTGTATTTTTTCTATTCTTTCATATAAGACACCGTTTTTGTTTCCTGCCTACATAAATACACTCAGTCTACAGGAATCAGGCAGGTTGAAAGAGGAGGATTCAGAGATTGGTATATTCAGATAATGAAGTTTGCTGTAAAATATGCCTGTTTCATTAGTCCTAGGAGACCAAAAGTGCAGTGATGCATTATTCTAGCACAGAGTTATGTTACATTGTGCAAAAGGTTCTAAGATATGCAAGTTCTAACTACAGTCACATCCCTTTCTCCAAGCTACTTTTGGCAAAGAGAAGCAAAAAAGACCTATGTGAACATTATCTCAAATACTTCTCATTTTATTACAAGTATGATACTCCCTGGACAGTTATATCCCCTACATGTTTACACAATTTTCATGGAGATTTTGTGCAAATTATCCCCATGATATTAGAATATCTGTAATGCTGGGGCATGTTCCCTGTGTTAGAAGAGATATTAAAAATAAAAATAAACTTAAATATATGAGTGAACCGAAGATAACCACTAAAAACAAAGCAAAAAAAAAAAATGCGCTACTGAGTAGACTTTTGAGTATATGCAATGCATTGCAGTAATTAAGCTTTTTGAATCAAAAAATGTTTCATAGTAGATAAGAACAGAAAACTAATACTGTGGCAGAAAGAGAACAGAGCCATCTGCCTGGTTGCTGCTGTGAAACAGGCACTTAGACAGTTAAATGCAAGATAAGGGTTTAAAATTTTTACTGGAACTTTAGCACTTTGAAATGGATTGTTTCCTTGAGTTCCAGTGGGATTTAGTGATACTTTTAGTACTTTTTTAGACGGATTGAAAATCATGCTTTGGTGACTGTTTATATAGGGATCTCTATTATTCTTTAGTGAACTTCTATTCACAGGAAAAACACAGGAGGGAAATCGAAGTATTTCATAGTACACCAAAGACTTATGCCTCAGCTCCAGCTTTACTAAAAATACATGGGCTTGAATCATATGAGTCAAAGAGCTGGAAAAGAAGAAAATCAAAAACTAAACATTATTTCCCCAAAATTTGGGCTCAAATATTCAATTAACTTATTCCTTTAGATAGGAAATACCATGATGCCTCATGCATTCCATGTAGGAGAAATAATTATCATTCTAAGACAAAATAGTGCTCTTTCATTAAGCACAAGTGTTTACAGTTAAACTTCTTTCAAAAAGTACCTATGAGAGCTAAACATTTTTAAGATCCATTATCATTACTCCATGTCATTACTTCCTCATTAGGGACTCCACACTAATACTGGCATAATTCAAATCAGGATTAGACTTGTAAAATTCTATCACATCACCTAACTCTAGACTTCTGCAACAGCAGGAATCTGTATGTGAAATAGTTGTCCAAACTCCCTCTATAGTCAGAGGAGAGTAAGAGCACTTCTAGAGGGTGATTCATCTGGCCTGTTTTAGATGTTAAGCCTGGAAGCAGATGAATCACACTTTGGAAGTGCCTATTTCTTTGCTTTGACTATAAAGAGTGTTTAGATAATTAGCTCAGATGTGGATGTCTCCATTGTAAATGTACAAAGTTTGGAGCTATGAATCCCACCCTCTAGTCTGGTAATGAGTAGTATCTTCCTTCCTGAATTGTCCCATTGAAATCAGCAGTAAATAGCAAAACAAATATACTAATTTGCAGATCCTTTATTTCAGCAGAATTTACAGCAGCTATATGAACTTTGATTAAATGTACCAAAGCTCCAAGAAGTAGGATTAAAAGCCCCTATGTACAGTTTCAGAGGAACTTCAGGGAAATCATGGTAAGCAAACAAATAGTTCTATTGAAAGTGGAATTAATGAAGCTTAAGTTCCTATGGATTTGTATTTCATGGTTGATTTATTTTGTAAGTGAATTTTAATAAGGTTGCTGTTGAAACTCACTTCTTATTAGATGTCAAAGATTCTGCAGAGGCAAGAACCGTTATGAATATCCTAACCAGAGGAAAAGCTCCAGTGAGGAGACATGCATTATTGATGATGGAGCAACCATGTAGGAAAAAACTCTTGCCTGAAAAGTGGATTTTCTGGTGTCTAGCAAGACGTATATGCTTTTCCCTGCCCTTTGGCTGTGGTTTTGATGGGATCTCTCTTCCTTACTAGGACGCCTACTATATGAATAGGGATTTTGAGTCCTCTCTTGCTCTATTAAATTTAACTAAAATCTGCCTGCAGGTGTTTATTAGAAGTTATTGGGGTAAACTAATAACATAGACCCAGGAGTTTGCACAGATGCATCTGTTGATTTTCCATAGGAAATCAAGAGAAAATATCAGGAAGCAATTTGTTTTGGCCATTCTTAAGATCCTTTCAGAAATCTAATTGCTGAGGACTTCAGTTTTATATCTTATTTGAAAGAGAGCCCCTCCAGTCATTTTATGTCCCCTAATACCATGCTGAGGCCATTAGTTCAGCACTAACAAAGCAATGTGCCACCTACTGTTCTTTAGATGTCTCATATCAAAGTTGTGAAATGACCTGACCCAAGATGTTTATCCAGGAAAGTATTTAACCACTTGATTTCACAAAGGTCTGGGGAAAAATATATTTCTCTCAGTATCACTCTGTTCTCAAATTAAATTAGTTTTTCAGCCCAACCTCCATCCCTTCTGTTCATGAGCATTCAGATATGTATTTGACATTTGTTTTATTTTAATGTTTACCAACTATTTTTGCAGTATCTTATTTCTTTAACGGCTAGAGTACAGAAATGGATCCATTTTGTCATGGTTTATTCAATGTTTCTGAGAAAACAGACTGAATGCATTTTTCTCTTCTCTTCACAACTCCTTGTTCTCCTGTTTCTTAATCAGGGAAATGACATGCGGTAGCTATGATAGTCTAATTACTGGAATAAATTCAGGATGAAGCTGTTACTCCATGCTGCAACTCTCAGCTTTTGTCAGACTCTGTGACAGCCTATGTGATAAACTCCAAACCACGGGAAATTTAGGTATTTTGACTACATGCTTCACTAAGGTAGCAGAGCACTTAGACTGAAGTGGTAGTAGAAGGAACAGCTTAGAGATTCATGCATTAAGCAGAGTGCTTTCTTATGATGCATGGAGAGGAAAAAAATTTTCAACAAGGAAAAAGTCTGGGTCCTCCAAAAGCAGGAAGTCTACTGACCAAGCAAACAATTGCTCCGGAAGCTATATCACTATAAAATGTTATGAATACTGTATTTGCATGTAATATGTAAAAGCCCATGTACAGGAGTGCCACAGTATAACTTTCCAGGCTTTAGACTTATTCTTTGATCTGATGTAAACTAAGAGGAAGATCTATAATATTAGGAAGAAAAGTCACTTTACACATATTGCTGTGGATAGTTGGATATATATCTCTGGTGACATGTTCAAGGACTAGAATCAATTTCAACAAATCAAACTCTGCACTTCACCATCTAAAATGTCTTAACTGTAAAGATCCATACTTATTCCACATCAATCAAACTAGAAAAATAAAAAATACAAAAATGAGCAAGTGCATATAAGCTGAACACATAAATGCCTTCTGTAAGTGCAACCTACAAGCTACCATTTCCCCTGTCTTTTCCTTCATGGCGACAATATTTTTACATCAGTGTAAAAATCAGTAAAGAATGATTAATCTTTTTCCTAGATTTTTTTAATGGAGTATTATGTTTGTTCTGGAATTTATTTTGTGTTCCACCTTCGAGTTCATTAGCTGATGCCTTGTTTGACACCTGAATTCTGTGCTTTTAATTTCCACTAAAACCCTTATAATATAATTTACTGAAATGCAATTGCTAGATTTTTGGTTTTGTGGACCAAGACTGGCACCTTCTGGTGAATGAATTTAAATTCACTCCATAAATATCCTTAACCATATCCTAACAGACTGTGATTTTAACAGATTGTTATTTAGAGATATTCCAGTACCCTAGATTTCTTTTTCCCACTGATTTTAAACTTACAAAGTCATAGTATTTCACAATATATGTACATGAGTATATTTACACATAGATGCATAAGAGTTTATCTGAAAGTTTATCACTTTATTATTTAATGTTCCTCAAATTAAACATATTATTATGTATAAAATTATTTTGAACTCTGAGGCTAGCAAGATGGTTAATGCACTAGACTGGTAAAAGATTGCAAAATTTATTTGAGCTTATGGAACAACAGAAGCAGAATTTAAGCTCGAAAAATACAGTTAGTGAAAACATGAGCTATTTCTGGTATTTTAACCATTGTATCTATGACAGTATAGATATGTTTACCAAAGCTGGATTGCTGGTTATTTTTATAAGCAGGTAATGTCAAAGGAGATAATATTTTACATACATTTGTCATTTGTTTGTTTGAATTGGCATCACCTTTAGAGAGACTTCTGCCACAGATTCTCAGCTACCAGCAGATCCCAAGATAAACATTGGTATGTTGCTGTCCACACCAGAATATCCCATTACATCTCAATGATAGCAAACAGAAACTCTTCTGTGGAGTTATTCTAATGAGTTTTTTAATACATTTGTAAACGTGTCAAGGAGAAAAAGAATAAAATTTGCTTGATTTTTTGGTCGGTCTAGCTATTCATGAACCATAGCCATTGAATACGGGAGCAAGACACAGATCTAGTCTCCCTGAAAAGTTGTACATGATGTCTTCCAGAAGGATCTTTCTAACATTTCAGGCAGAGATTTGTGCCCTCTAAACCAACCCCACTGCACTTACTGTAGGTAGAAGTT
This sequence comes from Brachypteracias leptosomus, assembly GCA_013401335.1. Taxonomy (NCBI): domain Eukaryota; kingdom Metazoa; phylum Chordata; class Aves; order Coraciiformes; family Brachypteraciidae; genus Brachypteracias; species Brachypteracias leptosomus. The sequence continues at coordinate 6,247 of VYZX01026632.1, forward strand.
GGCTTGCGTTAATAATGGAGTGTCTAGGGAATGTTTAAAGGATCCTGAAGTATACTTGATTCCTCATTTGATGGTGTTTGGTTGGGTTTTTTTTTTTGTGGGATTGATATTTTGGTATGATTTAGCATGCTGGAAAAGATTTGTAGGTTATGTCCATTCATTATTTTGCTAATCAAAATTAAGGAGCTTTTTAATCATAGACTTAATTTAGTACTAGCAAAGTTATGAAAGTCTATATAATATGACTGTGTAAGACAGGAGTCACCGGACCTGGCTCATTGAGTTCCTTCTAATCCGATATTATAAATTGGTAGAAATTTAAGTTTTGTCCTCTCCCCAAGCACCAGCATCAGTCACTCACTTGAAAGGTGATATGAATTAACCCAGTTCTGAAAATTAAATCACTCTCTAAAAACATTTTATTTTTATCCTACTTTAGTGCAAGTGTTACCATTTATCCTTACTTTAAGGCTTCAGGTAGTTATTTGTGGAATGGAAAATGTTCCCAAGTCCACCAGATTCTTTCACAAAAGTCAAGGAACAGTCATCTCTTTGTGATTATCTCTGATGACTACAGACCAAATTAATCAGTCTAAATGGTTCCTTGTCCCATTTTCTTATCCCTTGTGTCACCCAGCCTCATCAGATTTCTGCTGAGTTGCTTCCCATGCTCACTCAGATGCTCACTCATAGCATCTCTCGTTCTTGCTGTGCCTGCTCTCCACATCTCTTCCTAACCAGGTCAGAATAAAGAGATAAAGAAAACAGTATACCAATTTGTAGTTTTTCAGTCTCTTTCAGACAGTACTTGGCTGGATGCCATTCACATCAAGAATAAGGCAACTTGCTGTCCTTGAAATAATAGCGTAAAAGCTGCCAACCAATTGTGCTTGATGGGACATTATCACTGGATAAATTGGTTTCCTACAGCAGCACAATTCACTTTTAGGATTTACTGCAGATAACTGTAATGGGATGGTTGTGATACTAAAAATGAAGAAGAGTATCATAGTTCTAATTTGAAATATTTCTGTTTTATTAACATAAAAATGCTTGATAGAGATCATATCCTGGGGTATGCAATGTATTTTGATGTCAAGAACTCTAGTAAAACCAAACTATGTCTCCAGAGATGATTAGCTGGGAGATACAGTTTTGTCCAGCCTCTTCTATACCATCATCTACATTTTTTATTATTACTACTGTGAAAACTTACAAGAAGCAATATTTATACTGTGGATTAGTACACAAGTACTATCATAATGTACCATCTTGACAGTAGTCACTATTTGTGTTTCCTTTTCAATGATTCCAAATTCCTACCATTCCAAAGAAGGCATCACTTTATTCTGATAATATGACATTTACATCTTTTCATGTCTTATTAAGAAGGCCTCTAGGACTTAAAAATAAATGTCTACAGAAACATTTCATGTTGTTAGAAGGTGAAATAATAAGAGTGATAATCTTTGTTTGCTACCTAGACATTGCTTAAGAATCTTGTGCCTGCAGAAAGAAAAACAGGTTTGACTCTATTTTTTTGAAGCAACTGTCAAAAACAGTCACAGACAAGCTACCAAGCATTTTTCATAACCAATTAATATCTGCTTAACAAAGGTTTTAACATTCATAAGGAGAAAAGTAGGATGTTTTCAAATAGAATATCTGTTTTAAAGGTTTCAGTCTGTTAATAGACATGCTCTAACATTCTGGCTGCTGTATAGTTACACAATTATTTCTTAAAACACTAAAGGAAATAGAAGTTGCTCCAGATGCTTTTTCCTTAATTCTGCAGCCACACAGGATGTGTCATTGGCACTGCAATCATGCAACACTTCCAGATATTAGAAAGAGAGAAAAAATAGAATTGCCCTTCCAAGTAAAGGAGTGGTGAGGAGTGAAATGGCAGGAGAAGAGGGAGCAGGAGGGACTTGCTGTTGTGAGTTTTGATCTAATACAAGCATTGGCAGCCCTGAAGACTACAGTTCTCTGTCCACAAAACAAATATAGAACAGGCAGAACTAGCATATATCTTTATATACTTCCTTAGTTACTATGCATACTGGAAAGAGTAAGAGAGATATTACTAAGTGAGGTAACATGCTAGTGAGTGGGACTGCAAGACTTGAGGCTGATCCTCATTTAATGTAATTTTTTGCAACTTCATTACACCTCTTCTGTCTCTGTAGGACTACTTAAATTTACAGGGGTTAAAAACTGTTCCAAGAGATCTCATTTTGTGCCTGGCAGTACTTTTGAACTGCTGCATGTGAATTTGGATATTTCAGCTTTCCATCTGAAATGAAAATACAGCATTGCTTTGCAAAATATGAAAAGATATGAAAGGAACTATGAGAGGAAGAGATTATCATTTCAGCCAAAGTAAATGCCTTCCAATCCTAACTGTGGATATCTGACATTTTTGTTATCATTGAAAACTTAGAGCTGCAAAATGAACTTATTAGCACCCTCCTCACATGACCCTAATGGAAACTCAGTTACATCATCTCACTGGGCATGCCCTCCTGCTTCCTTCTCCATCCCTACCATTTTATTTTCCTATCCAGGCCAGAAGCCTATCATAGAGTTTTTGGAAGTATTTTGTGAGTGGTAAGTAGAGAGTCTGGAGCAGATGTTTTGTGCATTTTCCTGAACAAGCTATCTTTTTTACAGTTGCTTGCAATAGTGGGAGGGGGACTCGATTTGATAGCTCAGCTAGTCCTCCTGCAAAACCATGTTTTTATTTTGCAAAGCACATCTTTATGACTCACAATCAGATGCCTTGCACATGACAGCTCCATGACTGCTGTGGAAAAGTGATGAAGAAAATTTCATTTAAATAGTCACAGTAAAGATTTTTGTAAACCCTGAGTTAATTTTCTCACAGATCAGATATTCTATCTCCAAGAAACTATGTAAGGAGTATCTGCTACAGTGTAAAGCTGAAGACACTCCATGTGCAAGAAACAGAGAACTTTGGTGTTGTTTTTCCATACTTCTGCTGCAGGAATGTGGAGTTGTTTTCATTACAAGAGAAATACAGAAGGTAATAGATAGCCATCAAAATCTTAACAAAACCAGTTTAGTTTAAACAATAGGTTCTGTGAATAGATTCTGATCAGCTTGTTTTACAGAGGTAATTTTGCAGACTGACACAGAACAGTCACTTATTTGTGCCAGTGTAATTTAAAATATAGATATGAATTATGTAACTCAAGCCATTCAATCTATTTCTTTGCCAGACTGTTCTCCATTGTATATACACTAGCATTTTGTCCACTTTCATTTATAATTTCCTAGCTACAGAGCTTCTATTGCTTCTTTTGTGAGATCATTCCCAAGGAAAATAAATCTCTCTGTCAAGAACTCTTCTTTGATTATTCAGTCTAAATTTTTCCTTTCATAATTTCATCCCTCTGCTTCTTTTTTCATTGTGCTAAAAAATTTGTGTTCCTGGTTGACTGAATTCTCCAGTAGCAGTCTGCTAGCACACTCCCTACTAGTTACGCTTTACCAATCTATAGTATGTAGCCTTTCTCATAAACTCATCCACCACTATTACTATTGCCCAATGTTCCTGTGCCAATATGAATTTTTTGTTAGTTAGATGCCTTAAGTCCAGTAATACAGATATTGCCCTATGTGTATATATTACAACACGTTCCCTGTGTGACTTCTGCTGGGGAGAGGAACAACACTCTTCCCAGGATGCTAACCGTCAACCACATGTGCTATATTCAGATTCTCTTGGTACAAGGAATTAGCTTTGAGGTTTCAGGGAGCTGAGGTGAAGTAAGTCTTTATCATGACTTAATTTCTCACCCTTAGGAACAATCGAAAAACAAGATACAATTATGATCCTAGTAAATACAAACAATATTTATTGGTAATACACTAAGAATTATTGTTTTTCTATAACTGATATACCATGGAATAATAAAATCTTAATCCATAACTGTTTATTACACTGCAGAAGGAAGATCTTCAAGGAAAAATTGAATTGCACAGGAATTCATGTAGGTTAGATCATCTGCTTGTTAACACAGTTATTTTGAATTTATGGATAGAGTTGCCATTTTTTACCTAATTTAGATTTTCAGGTCTGTTCTGTTGTAAAGAGGTTATGAAGAGGATGTTCAGCATCTGAAATCTGTGAGAGTTGAGCCAGAGAAAAGACTGGGAACCTTTTGAATCACTAAGTACCAACATGTGATCTCACAGTTAATATTACCTCTATGAAGCCACCTGCCTATTGTCAGCTGCAGAATCTGTCCCTTATACAGTGCCTATGAAAGTTGACGGGCATGTCTTCTGCCAGATGAGTCATTTTGACTTCAGGGAAGTCAGTGGAGCCATGGCAGTCAATACCAGATATATCACTCCAGTGAAAATACTCCACTTCCTACAGCCATGGGCTTTGGATCAATACCAGAGTTAATAAATGAACACTTTACACTTGGAGTCGAAATTAGAAAGAAATCTTCTAATTAAAATCATATATTTCATCATAGGTGCATTAGAATTCATTGTCAATAATGGTAATAGATCTAATGAGCATGAGTCTTACTTCACTTCGCTTCACATTAATAGGGATCTAGGTTACTTCTTGTTATTTGTAAACTGTTGCTCACTCCAGGTCAAAAATGCAGGAGGGGGAAAAAGTGACTACCTGGTTTAAATATTGAAATGTTAAGAAATGTTACTCATTCCAGAAATTTCACCTAAACTACTGTATCAAATGAAGCTGAAATTCAGATGAACTCCTTAAACTTGCTTAAGAAAGAATGGCCTGAGTACAAATTAAAATCTAGAACTGTTTTGCCAGTGTAATCAATCTGCTACTTTTCCATGGTAGTGTTCTACTTCTCAGCCCTTTAGTAGGAAGTAGAAATGCAGCCTACAGCTATCTACAATAGAGGCAGTCACTTCAACTTAACTTTAAAAAAATCTGGCTGGCAGACAGGGAGCTGGTCTCCACAATGGTGATTTTATAACAAAACACAAGTGTCAGGTAAAATTATATCTGGCAACTAGACTTCTAACACCTTATTCATCCAGTCAGCCAAATAGAAATATTACTTACAGTCCCTTTGTTGTGGTTTAAGGTTTGGAGAAGGGGAGGGACAGGTGGAGCGGCTATTCCACTCCCCTTCCTGCCACACCCTATAAAAGGACACAGGAAGTTCTGCTCGCCCCTTCCTCGCTGGGATTGCTGCTGGGATTGCACCTCTAGCTACAACTCCACTTGGCTTGGGAGGAATCCAGCAACATCCGAGGATCGGTGTTGTATATATTTGTATATGTATCTTCTCTTAATTCCTCTGTATATTCCCCTTCCTTTAATATGTCTTTTGTTGTTCCCTGTAAAAAGTTGTAGTCCAACTTTGTGTGAGGCTTTTCTTCCTTCCCTGGGAGGGAAGAGGAGGGGGGAAGAGGGGTGAAACAAATTCTGCTCCGTGGGGATCGCCCTGAGCCTTAAATGGAGACACTCTTCATTAGATGTTATTCATCTGCAATGCACAGTAATTTTTCCACTGTTTGATATAGTTTACAGTATTTCACTCCACAGTGTGATGTTTCTGTGCAGGAAACACCGATAGTAGGAATACTTAATTACCATACTGGGTTAGAAATATTAAGCAAAATATATCTATAAAGTAAAGAATTGAATTAGTTCTGCTCAGGGAATAACAAATATCAAAATGGTATCAATATAGATTCCCCCTACACTTTCGTATATTCAGCAGAGTAAGTCCTTTACAGACTTCACAGAATCAAATTCTTTCAGTAGTACAATATAATGCACCAACCTTTCAATACTTGGCACTGGCTTCCATGAAAATGAGCTATCTGAAGCCCTGCAGCAGTGCTGAATCAATGGCAGAGAGCCTTAGAGAAGAAAACAGACACAGCTGCCCCTGCTGACTCTCTCAGTTTTTTCCACCACCATTTCGGTTCTCATCGTCCTCACAGCATGTCTGTTGGGTCACATGCTGCTGGGTCACCTCTGCTAGGTTAACAAGCTCTCTTTACCTCTCTACTGTCTGTTATACACTCTCAAAAGAATGTGTCAGAAGAAGTGACGGACCAATGACCTGGTCAACAACTGAAAGAACAACTACAGTTTTCCCAACAGGAACTTTTTGAAGCAGCAATAAAGAAGAAATAGCAAAAAGATCTGGCACAGCCTAGCTCCATATAGGCTAGCAAGCATAGCTCAAATTAAAAATAAAAACTAAAGCCATATATATATATGGGGAACAGGAACTTGAGCAAAACTTCTATTCCCTGCCCTCCTGCATTGTTCAGGTGGAGGAGGTAGAGAAGTCAGGAGTGAAATTAGTCCGAGAAGAAATGAGGGGATGGGGAAGAGTGTTTGAAGATTTGTTTTTATTTCTTGTTATCCTAGCCTGATTTGATTGACAATAAAATAAATCATTGATTCTGTTGATTTTATTTTTCCATAATGGTAATTGCTGAGCGATCTCTCTGTCCTTATCTCAACCCATGAGCCTTTTGTTGTATTTAATTCCATTGTTTAATTGAGGCGTGGAAGTGGTAGAGTGGCTTTGTAGCACCTGGAGTTGAGCCAAGGTCAACCAACCACACCTACCATTTATCCCAAAGTGCTATTCATGACATACCTTATGGAAGCTCTCTCAGGACAAAAAATATACTCTGCCTTCTCAAACAGCAGATATTCTGGACAATTCTTACCAATGTTAATTGAAGCATCCCTGGGAGCATTCTACAATAGTCATTTTTTGTATCAAGATATAGGGAGAATAGTACAAAATAACTGCTCTGTAAACCACAAATGCAGTCCACTTGCCAAAGGAATACTTGAACAGCAAATATTTGAGCTACTTGAAATTCTAACTGCTCGGAACAGGCTACAACAGCAGGAGAATACTCTTCCTTTCACTTGATCCTCTATCAACATTGGTAAGTTCTCCATTCTCCTACTTTTAATCTTAAAATCCTCTGCAGAAGTTGATTACAGGGCTTTACCATCTCATCTAAGCTCTCTGGCATCTTCAAGGAGCTACTGTATCATGCTGTTAAGGGGCCTTTCCAAAGAGTCCCTCATGTCTTCTCCAACGAATTTGCATAACATAAATGTCACCAGAAAGATGTATATACCAGGAAGACAAGTCTTGGTCTTGCTGAGTGTACGATTGCACTAGACACAACCAAAGACTGGCACAGTCATGATCCTGGCCAATATCTAGGAAGAAAAGTAGTAAGACACAATCTGAGTAAGATAACTGTACACACCCTCAACATTAGCATAACAAAGAAGCCTTTGATTTTAGGATGCACTCAGTACATCATAATCACTTGAACCCATCTTGTAATAGGTGTATGATCCTGCAGCAGCCGTCCATAGTCCAGTCTCCTCCTGAGCATTAGCAGATGATACTACCGTACATGTATGCAAAGGCAAGGAAGGAAAAGTGACAATGCAGGGCTCTAACACCTGCGTACATACATGGTGCTCTTACCTACTCATATATATACTTTTGTGTTTGAACCATAAAGTGTGCAAGAAGAGAATGAGTAGAATACAGTATGTACTAGGGAGGCTTGTGTTCGTGAGATGCGAAGGACTGTGGGACAACTTTCCTGCCATGGTGTGCACCTACTATTTTTCAACATGGACAAATCATATATACCATGACATATGATCAGTTTAAGCATAGGCTTGTGGGTCCACTTGATCTGGCAATTGCAGAACACTCTTTAGCATAATTACTAAACACAATTGTCACAGAAGTAGTCTCAGAGTGCCATGGGAGCATTTCTGTTCCCATCCGTAACTAATCATTTATTAAATAGTTTTTACATTAAAAGTTATGTCCATTCTTTAATTCACTGCTACCTCTCAGTCTTTCCAGAAATCTCTCTATCGTGAATTTGTCAATTAGATTTTTTTTCTGTCTGCCTTTTCTCCCATATTTCATTGTCAGTCTCATCTTTCCTTTTTTTTTCTCCATCTAAAATATTTTCTTATTATTTCACCCTTTGATAATTTCCTAATATGAGGATCTAATATGACATTAGTAGGATACCACTCAGTGTATGGCTCTGTTATGTTTTATATCTTTCTCCACCTTTGCATTTCTTTTATTGTTTAGATCATAGAATCATAGAACTGTTTAGATTGGAAAAGGCCTTTCAGATCATCGAGTCCTTCTGTAAACCTAACACTGCCAAGTCTGCCAACATGAGACACTCTTGGGACAGGGGCTCCAATAATTTTATCTGTGCTTACTTTACTGGAGCCCTGTTCTCCTTTTGGCCTACATGGTAAAAGTTTATGAACAGTAAATAACATTATTGAGAAGGCAGGTCTAAAGGAAAGATAGAAAAGCTTGCCAGCCAAAGAAAAATATAGGTTTAATTTTCTAATCTACCACAGACTTCTGTGTCTGCGTGACCAAACTATAAAGGTTGTGAAAGTATCCGTTTCTCAAACTCTGGCTGGCCACACACTGAGAAAACTGTTTTTCTCAAGACTCACAGCAGTGTCATTATAGAATGCAAAAGGAAATCAGTGTCCTTGTAGTGGGTCTGTCTGAGCTGATTTTCCCCATACAGCCTTCATGCTGCAGTACTGGAAGCCAGAAGGTGTTGATAACACACACCCTTGTTATGACGGGGTGTGTGTGGGGGGGGAAAGATTTGGGAGGGGATACAACCCGGACAGCTGACCCAAGCTGACCAATAGGATATTCCATACCATATGACGTCAGCTCAACTATAAAGGGAGGAG
>VYZX01026632.1:15112-41820 GCA_013401335.1 Brachypteracias leptosomus
GTGGGCACCGGGCACCCAGCCAAGGTATACCCACCACAGTCCCACAGTATGGCAGTTATTCAAATAACTTAGAAGAGTGAGACCTTGAAAATGAGGAAAACAGTATTTAAGTTTACTCACTATCTAATAAGTTAATAGTGGAAGAAATGGATGCATTGAGTTGTGGGGCTTTAGAAGGGCAGGTGGGCTGGCGAGTTCAGAAAAAGGGGATGTATAAGTTTCACTGACACACAGGAAATTACCAAGACCAAGACAGAAGTTACCAGTTAAAAGAAAGATTTGACGTGAGTTCATTAAGTCATTTGTTTTAAAAACCGGCTGCTTTGTTTCTGGCTCTACATTGGTAGGTTATGAGTGGAAAGGAATTAACAGTCCTGCTAGGGTTACAAACTGTATTAATGATTTGTAGCCAGATGTCTTCAGTGAAAGAGGCAGTAAAATTACAAGTTGTCCTATCATCATTCATGTTTAATCTAAAATTTTCATGCAGCTACTAGTTGCATGCCAGAAGGATTTTTTAGCCGGTAGAAGCTACTAGTTCACTAGACACATGATAATCTACAGAATTTCATACTCACAATGTTACAGTTTTTTCCAAACAAAATATATAAACACAGCTCATTAAAAAAACAACAAACAAGCAACAAAATTTTCATACAAAGCTAGATTGTTCTATATACTAGCAAGACAAACACACATTTTTAACAGTTCAAAAGGAAGTAAATTTCCTCTTAGAAAATACATAGAGACTAAAGCAAGTCAAAGTTTTATAGAAAATTATTCTAGAAAATCAAAGCATTTCTTAGAAATTACTTTTCCCCCAGCATTTCTGATAAGAAGCAACTAAAATTTTTATTTAGTTTGTTGTTTATTTTACTGTATTATTTCATTTTGCTTTTCTGAGATATTATAGACAATTATATAAAAAAAACATAAGTCATCATAAAACACCTCAACAAAATAATATTATAAAGTATAGTTGAAATGTTTTAGAACATTTTGTCCTACTTATTACGAAGTTCTTTGAAAGTCTTTAAACTCCACTAGGAATACACAATTCTTTACTTCTTTTATGTAGACTACCTAAGCATTTATGTATCTATATTCTTTGTTGTTATTTGATTGCTTCCAAAATATATCCTTGTTTACATGACAAGTTAAGAGCTTCACTCTGGACAGATATTAGACAAATACCATCCTTTGTTGTAAGTTGAAAGAAAATGGTTTCACAACAACAAAGTCAAGCAATCTGAATGTGTCACATGATCACGTACACTGTTGCAAGCTTTGCTAAGAAGTCAGTCACACAATCAATTATGGTTTGAGAGTTTATCACTACTGCAGCGAAATCTTTTGAGTGGTATATTTAACAAACTCTTGATAAATAGTCTTAGGTTCAAATACAACACTTTTTTTTTTTCTTTTAAGCTTTTTTTTTTTTTTTTCTTTTACCAGCTCTACTTCTCTATCAGCAATGCATTTAGAACTTGTTCCAAAGCCTGAAGTCAATCAAAGAGGCTATACTGACTTGACTGCTTTGTGGAATTTTTCTTAGAAAGGTACTATAAATACTTATCATGTAGGATTAGTGTGTGACAAATGTGAACTAGTAACATAAGATGTTCTTACATTACTTTTAAAAATTGATTTGATTGGAATGTTAAAATATTATTTGTTGTGGAGATAGGATAATAACACTGGCAATTGTATAACAAAGATGAAATCTATTAATATAGGCAAATTATCAACTAGTTTTATCACAGAATCATAGAACAGTTTGGATTGGAAGGGACCCTTAAAGGTCATTTAGTCCAACCACCCTGCAAGAAGCAGGGACATCTTCAACTAGATCAGTTTGCTAACAGGCCCATGCCACCTGACCTTGAATGTGTCCACAGGTGGGGCATCTACCACCTCTCCGGGCAACCTAGTCCAATGTTTTACCACTCTCATTGTAAAAAAATTCTGCCTTATATCCAACCTAAATCTACCCTCTTTCATTTTAATATCATTACCCTTTATCCTGTCACATCAGGCCCTGCTAAAAAGTTTGTTCCATCTTTCTTATAAGCCCTCTTTAAGTACTGAAAGGCTACAATAAGGTCTCCCTGGAACCTTCTCTTCTCCAGGCTGAACAACCCTAACTCTTTCAGCCTTTCCTCATAGGAGAGGTGTTCCAGCCCTCTGTTTTCATGCCCCTCCTCTGGACCCGCCTCCATGTCTTTTCTGCGCTGAGGACACAGTACTCCAGTTGGGGTCTCACTCAAGTGGAGCAGAGGGGCAGAATCACATCCCTAAACCTACTGGCCATGTTTCCTTTGATGCAGCCCAGGATATGGCTGACTTTCTGGGCTATGAGGACCCATTGCCAGCTGATGTCCAGCTTTTCACCCACCAGTACCCCTAAGTCCTTCTCTGCAGGGCTGCTCTCAATCACATCATCCCCCAGCCCTTAAGGTATACATACAGCGGATACCATTTCATATTTGATATGAGGACATGAATGAATCCAAAATATCCCTCAGATTTAGCCCAGGAGATATTTCAACAGAAGATGCTCTTGAAAGCTTTCTGATTTAACATGAGAGCAATGCCAGAATTTGTATTGTTTCTGTTGATGCCTATAAGCCATGGTCAGTAGTGTTGAAAGGCATATGTGGAGTCAAGCAGCAGCACAGCTGGAATCACTGATGAATGCAAAATGCCTGAGGCGAATAAGGGCTTTGGCATGTGTTCTTTGGGGACACTCCAAGACAGAAGTGTTAAAATGTGCCTGAAGCTGGACCTGAAGGAGGTGGGAAGCAGAAGAGGATGCTAGATATCTGCACTTGCCATGGAATGCACAACCAGTACCATCCATGAGGAAGAATTAACTAGTAAGCTACTTTTTGACAGCACTTAACAGTGAAATGTCTCTTTACATTAATTCAAACATGGTAAGTCTTCATTTCTCAGTATCCCTATTAGGTACAGCAATACAGCCATTGAAATGCTACATGTAGTTGCTTAAAGAAAAAAAAAAGTCAGGTGTGCTAATGCCATTATAATTAGCGTATGTGAGTGCATGAATAAAGCACACGTGAGGAAGGCACCAATCAAAAGTGAAAACCTGAGAGACATACTTTAGTGAGGTCTAATAAGGGATTCAGACATCTGAAGATACTTGATAAAATCTCATTGAGTATTAATCAAGTTCAGTGCGATAGGTCTTCTCTGTATGAAGAATACATCATATTCAGATTCTTTCAGAGTATCTAGAAAGAGAAATGGATCAGAAAGCTTACAGTCAGCAAAATGCTTACATAGATGCATGCTTTTCTTCATCTCTGTTTAGCAGCAAATCCTCATCAATGTGTGATTTTGTATGTTTGTGCTTCCGTTGGCCTGACCTAGAGCAAGCATGACCAAAAGATACAGAGGTGTCTTTCCAGTCTGTGAGTTACAATCTTCTTGGCTCAAAATTATTGGCCTGAAATGTAGTTTCCCCTTATGTGTACAAAAATAAAAGGATTCTGCTATTATTTTTCCTACCAGTACTGTCACACAGTCCCCAAAGTGGCACTGGCATTAAACTGGCATCTCCAGCTGGAGATTATTTGTTTGTTTTGGGTTTTTTTCCATTCCATATAGTAAGTCACACTTTTATTTAGACAGAAGAAAAATTGTAAAAGGCATTCCACAACTCCGCAGCAAATAAACATTTCAGCAAGAACTTAATCATAGTAAGAAGGGATTTTTCTGTTTAGAGCTACAGAAAAATAAGAATGTCAAATAATGATTAATAAACCCCACAGAAATACAAAGAAATTTTGGTCAGCTTACAGAAACAAATAGGAAAAAAAAAAAAAGAAATCAAAAGACTATGCAACAAATAATACTTTCTTGGTAGGCTGGGTTTTTTTCTTTAATAAAAAACAGTTAAAAATTTGTTCTTAAAGTTTTTATGCTCAAAGATTTACTAATGCTAAAACAGCTTTCAATATCTCTTGCTTTATTTCAGATTTCTTACAGAAGGTCTGTAAAAACATTTGTAGTGCTGATTTAGAGCAAAAACTGTTCAAGAAATTATTTAAGATGTATTGGTTAATAAAAAATAGCTGACTATAGATATAATGACTGAATACAAGATGTGACATTTTGACAGGACTATTGATTAACCCTTAGAACAAAATGCTAAAGAATTGACATATACTTCTAATCTGGATATTTTAATTATCCATTACATGTGTGTTTAAACATACATGCTCCAGGTGTCAGGCTCAGTACTGTTGCTGTGTATGGTAGGGAAGAAGACTCTCCAAAGCCTAAGCACTATCAGAATTCTTTTCTCTTGCCAAACTTTACATTTTTGCTCTTGTTCAGTGATTTCTGTTTGAGAACAGTACATAGAATCATAGAATCATTTAGCTTGGAAAAGACTTTTAAGATCATCCAGTCCAACAATATACCTACTCTACCCCATCCACTACTAAACCATGTCCCTAAGCACCACATCTACACAGCTTTTAAGCACATCCAAGGATTGTGATTCAATCACTTCCCTGGGCANGGTGTTGTCTGCAAACTTAGTGATGCACTCTATCTTCTCATCAATATTGTTGATAAAGATATTAAACAGAAGTGGCCCAAATACTGAACCCTGGAGAACAAGAATTGTGACCATGTGCCAGCTGGATTTAACTCCATTNATGCTTCCTCTCATCCTATCACTAGTTACTTGGGAGAAGAGGCGAACACCTGCTTCTCTACAACCTCCTTTCNATTCACCATCAGTCTTTGGGCCTGGCTGTCCAGCCAGTGTTTTACCCAGCAGAGCATATGCCCATCCAAGCCACGAGCAAACAGTTTCTTCATGAGAATGCCATGAGAAACAGTGTAAAAAGCTTTACTGAAGTCTAGGTAGACAACATCCACAGCCTTTCCCCCATCAGCCAGGCAGGTCATCTTGTCATAGAAGGAGATCAGGTTTGTCAAACAGGACCTGAATGGCATCTGAATAAGTATATTCTCTTTGGAAAGAGATCTTCAACTGTAGGAGATATTTTGAAAGCACATTCCTTAATATGGTAAGTAAAAGGATTATAGTGAAAAAAACCCAACCCAACCAAACAGACAACAAAAAATCCCACAAAAAAACAAACCACATAATTTTATTGTCTGATAAATCATAAATATAAAACTAAATAATATACCAAAGTAAAGCGGCTAAGAGTGGATATATCCTGATTAAATTCTCCAATTAAAAAAAGACGATAGAAAACAAAAGTCAATATAGATCAGGCTAAATGAGACATTAAAACTTAGATCATCTTAAAGAAAGGAAAAAGAGAAATGAGATTAAATAAATAATCCAAAATTACAATATCAGAAATGTAAACAATGTTAAAAAGAGCACTTGCTGTCACATACAGAACATCACATTAAAGCACAAGAGAATCACCTCATATGCAAAACAGTCATACAATGGCTATGATGTTCCTGTGTAATAGCTAGACAAGGGAAAATTCAGCAAAAAAAATGCATCAAGTTCAAAATCAAAGTATCAATATGCATTTGTAAAAGAAAAGACCATATCTGAATACCTATGGCCGGCTGTGAATTCCATTAAATCAACAAAGATCAGGACTGCCAGTTTGATCAGAAGAGCCTTGACCTGTATTGCAGGGATGTTCCAGGCTACATGTAATTATTAAATATTAATTAAGCAATAAGTCTGTCCACTCATGATTTGTGTAGGGTGGTCAGAAGTGCACTGGTTTTGAATGGGATAGAGATCATTTTCTTCATAGCATGGGGCTATGTTTTGGATTTGTGTTGAAAACAGTGTTGGTAACACAGCAGTGTTTTACTTACAGCTGATCACTTCTTGTAGAGCATCAAGACCTATGTGGTGCTTTTCACACCACCACCATCACCACCACCACCCCCGAGAGAAGACTGGGGGTACACAACAAGTTGAGAGGGGACACAGCTGGGACAGCTGACCCCAGCTGACCAAAGGGATATTCCAGACCATATGACATCAGCATATAAAGCTGGGGGAAGAAGGAAGGGCAGGGCATTTGGAGTGATGGAATTTGTCTTCCCAAGTAACCGTTACGTGTGATGGAGCCCTGCTTTCCTGAAGATGGCTGAACACCTGCCTACTAGTGGGAACTAGTGAATGAATTATTTATTTTGCTTTACTTTCATACTCAACTTTTGCTTTACCTATTAAACTGTCTTTAACTCAACCTTTTAGCTAACTGAAGACATAATGAATTTATTAATTTAGCACTGAAACTTCCCTGAAAGGTCTAAATGCTAGAATACAACAAAACCACTGGTGATTTATTTCACCTACAAATGCTCACATTACAGTTAAGTAGGTGGCTTGATTCACAATCTCTTCTAACTTCATACACAAACAATTTTCTTTAGTGTAAACTGAAAAAAATTCCCAACTTAATATTAAGGAAAAGGTTCTCTAATGCCAAATTATGATCTGCACTGCGGATGCTCTATGGCAATCCTAAAATTGCTCTATTAGGCTACTACATGAATTCACTACATGGAAGAGTTCAGCACTTCTGGAGTTCCTGTGCAGAGCAGCTGTGTTAATTACTCTGCTTTCCACTGTTCTCTAGATGCTAGAAAAGGTCCTTGTAGGCCCCTGACAGGTACAAATTACAATAACCTTTAGAGCACTCTGTATTATACCAGGTACTAACAAGTCAGAATTGTATTAGAAAGCAGCATTATTCCCATTTTCATCAGCTCCATTAGCATTACAACAATTACAAGCTTTGGACCAAGAGGAGTTCAAGCAGTTTGCCCCAAATAAACATGTACTAAGGTAAAAATTTTACTGAAAACTCTATATGAGAGGGCAGCAAATAAATTCAGAAAATTAAGTACCGTATATAAGAAATGTACTCACTACAATATGTATATACTTAACAGAAAGAAAATAATGCATATGCATAAATTCCACAATTTCTTTTAATCTAGAAGATTTTGAGAGAGAAATCTAATCTGAACTTCTAACTAAACAGCAACTGAAAATAGCAACCTCAGCATGAAGGGAAGTTGAGCACCAGGAATCTCAGCTCTCTCATGGAGAGTGCTTTTACCATCTAATTGCTGATCTATAACTGCATTACTAATGAACATGGGAAGTTAATAACCATAATTATGCCACTCAACTTTGGACTAACTTGGTTAAACTTGGGTTTTGTTTTCCTCTACTTCAGGTTGCCTGAATCAGGTTAAAATTGTAGATAGTGGTTAAAACCAAAATCAAGCAGTACAGGTGAAAATTTCATTAATTTTAAACTAGTTCTCTTCTATGAACACTTTATTTGATTCTTCTTGTTCTGGATGCCTCTTTTTTGGTATCTGTATGCTAAAACAATTCGACTTTTAAAGCATAAGTCTTCTAAAGCCTGAAACTTTTTCTCCTACAAGGCATACTAGCAGCTATTACAATATCAACAGACATAGGCATTGCAACATGCACACTTTCAATACTGTGTATCATAGGAGCACTTCTTGCTCTTGCTGTGCAGCAAACAGTGCTGTCAATGTCAACATCCATCACTAGAGCTCACAGCCGCTGCAACAGTGCAGATAAGCATAGAGAAGTATTGTTGGATTATACTGAAGAGAAGAAGGCTGGCTTATTAACCTGAGAAGATTCAAGAAAGGAAAGTAACTCAGACTAAGCTAACTTTTAAACTATTTAAGTCACTTCATTTTTTTATCTGTCTGTTCACAATAGTTTCATGTTCGTACATGTTTGTTACAAAAGATAGAAACTGTAGTCAAAATCAAACTCTTAACATGAGTGGTTAGTCCTACTTTTCTAAAGGTGAACACTTTTAATTATGACACTCCAAATTAGACAATATGCAATAAAAAGATTCTTGGAGAGCATGATCGAGGAAACTCTTAATAGCTGTCAAACATCAGTTTTAGACTGGAAGTAATTAAATATAGAATACAATATTATTACTTATGACTATGTCACAAACATCATATTTTCCCACTGAAAATAGATATATTTATAACAAAAATTGGAAAGGATGACTAAGATGTTAGATTTTTTATCTCCTTTACAAGCATGCTCTGAGCACAGCTATGGCAGTATGAATAGAGAATGTTTATTCCTTATAAAGAGAATAAACTTTTAAACTTTTCCTTTCCTACTCAACTGCATGGCCTTAGTCTAAGTGATCAGTGTTAATGTTAGCACTTAAATAAATAGGGCAATACTATCACAGACAGGGAACAAGTTTCAAATCCATGTAAATGTATAATTTTCATGACAGTGCTAGCATCAAGACCTGAAGCTTCAGTTCTTACACTCTGCAAACTTTTAGCAAATACCTACAAAGAATATAGTTATTTCTCATGTTTTGTGTTGCACCATCATAACTACAGGCTACTAATTGCAGTGAGAAGCCCTTGTGAAGTTGCACTATGGACAGCTACACTATCAACCCCAGCCTAACCTCCACAAGAGCTCTGAATCATTATACTCCTCCTTTTTACTTAGTAACTTCCTGTCCTCATACGAAAGAAACTTCAAGTGATGCTACTACTGCTCTCTATTCTTGTATTTCAATCCATTTTCTGTTCAAATCACCCAGTCAGAGCACTATACTGAAGTTAGTCTAGGAGGACACTTATGTGTCTAAGTGGATTATTAAAAAAAAATACCAAAACCCTGAGAAATTCCTACTGGTCATGGATTTCATAGATACTTACCAGTGCTACAGAAACCTACTTTTTCCTTCACATTAAATCTGATAATATCTTCCTTAAGCTTCTGTGTAATTTCTTATAGAAAGAGATTATTTTCACCTAAGTTACTGCAAAGTCACCATTTTCATGGAGGAAATGGATATTTACACAGGACAGCAGTATAACACAGCTGTTCTGCAAAACATCACCATATACATCATTAGATTTATTTTACAGTTTTAAGACTTAATCAGAAAATTATATTTATATTACATAAAGCACAGTAACAAATATTCAATCATCCTCTTTCTGAAAAATATTATACAGTATTTTTCCACGTAATAGTCTTATTATCCAAAATGAAATTAAAATCAATGTCATAGGAATCCTATTAATTCAAAGGCACTTTGCTACTGAATAGAAACATGAAGAGTAAATACTTCACCTAATAATGTTATTACACAGAGGAAAGAAAATATTTTAACAAAGCCCAATAGGACAAGACCATTCTTTTATATTAAGCCATGTCAGGGAATATTTCCAGACATCAGAGTTTGATCTGTACTCTTAAACGTCTGGAATGATCCCTGATACAGTTTGATCCAACTTAACTGAAAATCTTGTAAATCAAGATCTCAGTTGGGGCTTGGGAGTCAGCATGAACCAGGAACTGTTCTCAGTGGGCACGTTGTAGGAATTAGTATTAGGGAATTTAATACCACATATGCAGCTGCTCTACACCACTCGTCCTCAGTGCCAGAGAACCATTCCAGATACACTGAGGCTACAACTTCAATAGTAATTAAACACAGCTGGGATTTTTTCTATCCATATTGGACATAATATTCAAATAATTTTCTCAGTTAAATTCCATGTGGTGCTTGTTTATGGACCTCATGGGCCAACTCTCACATTTTATTTGCTCTGTCTACTACAGCTTCAATTCTTCAGGCTTTAAATGAGAATTAGGAAGGCCATGGGCAAAGTGCAGGCTACCTTTTTTGCAGCTTGAAGGAAGGTCAGCAGAATGGCTGTCCCTGAGCTCAGGTGAAAAATACCTTAAGGCATTAAAAGGGTAGGATAGAGGAATGGGGACATTATTTCCTCTCTTCCAAAGACATATAAGTCAAAAACTGTAAAATCACATACTTCCATTTCTTTATTATGTATAACATGGAACACTGTTGATGTAAATCAAGAAGAGTTAACTGAAATACTTATGATATATTTTTTAAAACTAAAACAGCTAATAAATAATATACATTACCTGACTTTTTTAACCCAAGATTATTTTTTAAAATTGTGGGAGTTTTCCTCTTATCAGAAACATTCAGCTTTTTCTTTAGCCATTTTGAGGAAGGAAAAGAAAATTCCCCAAGTTCAATTGTTTAATTATTTTAGTTGGCACTTTTCTATCAACTCAAAACTCAAGCCCTATTACTAAAGCAACAATAGCATAACTAGAAAATTAGTAACCTGTTAGAGACTCTAATAGGTTAATAATTTTACCATACCACAGACAGAAGTGTCCTACTTCAAAAACTGAGAAAACTAGGGCTTGGTATTTTTCTCCTTTCATCAGTTCTGAACATCCACTAACTCTTAGGGAACAATCAGTTAGATCCTTGCTTTCGCTGTATCCTTTTGTTTCCCCCACATTTTTTTAATGGTTAATCTTTTTTTTCAAATGACTGCTTGTACAGATGAGAGCCTGATTCATATCTCTATGAAGTCTCCTGTAGGCAACACCTCTGAAGCTGAATTTTGAAATGAAGTAAAGAGCCTGAAATTACTCTCAGCAGACTCAAAATTGCACAGGGTTGAGAGCTATGGCAGGAAAGTCCTTAATGGAAAGATCCTAAACAGTAACAAAGCATTTGATCTGAATCAATTTTCTTAAGTAATTCTATTGTCTGCAATATTTTCTGGTTGTACAATTTACTCTTTATGTGTTTTTTCTGAGTTTTTCTGTACAGCATGTGCATAACATTTTGCAGTAACTGCTCACACCTCACTGAACAGAATCCAAGTTTAAGGCTACTGACATTTCAGGGTTGAACATCTATGGAAGGTTAGCTTCCTCTCCTTAGTGGGAGGATGAAATTTCTATTAAACACTTATTACAATTAAATTCTTAGGGTGCCGTTTTCTTATTTCAGTGAGATATTAGAAGTTCATACCCAATTTATGGCTTGGTCCACAAAGGTGCATTAGTGTCTAAATTCCTCCAACAGCAATGTGAGTGGGACATCTACATGGTTTTATGGAGATGGACTTCAGTTTCCTTAGGACTAAGATATAAAGATTTACCATTCCATGCAGAATCTTAGGATCACAAGTAGTTACAATCCACAGGAGCTCAGACTGATTCATTATCTTGTCTTGAACAGCAGCTGGAACAAGGTAGTTTAGGAGGATAAGGGGATAATGGCAAGTACTGTTCTTGGGTGCCCAAACTGCATGGTATTTGGCGTGGCACACAGAAATTATGGAGTCTGTGTGGTACTGCAAATCATATGTGGCCATCTTCAGAAATTTGAGTGGGGGTGTTTTGCCAGGACCCAAAAAAAGTGTGGAAGGGGCAAAACACACTTGTAGCTGGACTGATACCTGTCACTGTGTGAGGGATAGAAAATGATGGTCCGTGTAGAGCCACGATGGAAGCATTACAAGCTGGCCTCAGATGTGAGACCCCTATGGTGGCCCAACTGCAGACCACGGGGTGGAATGTGTGAGGGATAGAAAATTACAAACTGGACTTTGTCATGAGAATGTGGTCTTGGGAGAGACTTACACTCCAGATTTAGCCCTGAGAAGACAGGTTGTTTTGAACAACAACACATGTAGGAGTCTGGGAGCCGCTGTTAAGCAGATCATGCATCTGCAAACATCATCTCACACGCTGGCCACGGGTGAGATGATGTTTTGCCAGTATTTTTCCAGAATCTGCTGAGAGTATAAAGGTCGGACTCCGGGCCGAGATGGAGCAGCTGGTGGGAGGGACGGAGAGCACCATGTTATACAAGGGACATCTTGGCTCGCTCCGTATGATCCCTTATGTCCTTCTTTCTCTGCAATGATCCGGATCATCCTATTTACTCTCTGCTTCGGCGGTCTTTCACCAGTAATGGGGTTGGTAAGATTCTACTAACTGGGAAAGCACAGCACACTTTGCTAGCTCACCACTTATGCACAGCCTGCTACTGAGCAGGCTTCTCTTAAAGGGATACACTCTGTCTGCCGCTTAGCATAGGACAGACTTCTCCTGAAGGGGAATACACTGTACTAACTATCACTTTCACAAGACTATCACTGAACAATAAATCTCACTGTTTTATCACCAAGTATCATGCCCTGAGTGTGTTTGTGCCCAGAGCATCCTCTCGAACCTGGAACAGTCACCAGTGGTGCTGTTACCACTATGTGTTCTGGCTGGTGTGAAGGAAGAGGCAGGTGATATAAAGGTCAGAAGTGGAGACAGACATTCTTAGCCTTACATGCTCCAGATAGATCACACCCCTTCTCTTGCCTGATCACACACCTTTCAATCCAGGACACTGTGGAGCATAACCTCCTCTTCAGATGCACAGGAAATAATACTAGCTGGTGGGTTGCCATCAGACCAAACGCCCTTCTTGCTTGGAAGGCAGCAGTCAGAAGCTCAGAAGCTGACCAGATGTCCCTTGAAGTAAGTGAAACTCTTTCCACTGATTTCATATAATTTTGGATCAAAGTCAGTCAGCAAAAGTTTTGAGTGAGCCAAATCTGTGCACTGCTTGTGTGCCTAAAGTGCATGTTAGCATTCGCATTGCAGTGAATGTGAATGATGATTGGAGGGAGGCCACACTGAGGGTTAAATTATAAAGTTTTTTTCAAGGCTTTGTAGTGAAGTTTCCTTACAGTTCTACACATTGGATCCTATAAAACTGTGCACCTGGCTCCATAATTTTGCAAACATTATACTGTCATACAAAATAGAAAATAAAATAAAGAACAAGTAGTATGAAAAGGAAAAATAGATTTTGTTCTTACAATTTTGGTTTATTATTGAGTAGCAAGATGACTTTGTAATGACAAATACTTCCAAATTGAAAAGTTCCATATAGCTTACCCATTTTCTCCATTACACACTGCATGTGATGGGAGGTCACTGACCTACCTCTGTGCTATTGAATTTCAGCATAGTGCTTCATTTACCTTAGACAACCCACGCACATACTCGGAATGCTGGCTTATACCCACTTTGTAGCACTACCCTTTGTTCCCCAAGCTTTTATCCAGGAAGCGAACTGATCCTACAAACTTTAATTTATCATTTTCTTATGCTTCCTGGTGAGATAGAGTGCTTTGAGCAGATAACAATAGTTAAGGTAACTATCTGGGGAGATTGAACTTCCTAGGGACAATCAAAATGCATGAGTGGGAAACGAAAATATGTCAATATTTTGTTATTTAGAAACTTTCTTTCTCACAGATTTTGCACAGTTCCCCTAAACCCACAGTTAAAACTGTAATAAACTTAAGACCATCATATATTAACTTTAATTGGAATTTTTGTAGAGATAACATTTCAGCTGAGCCTTTTTAAAGCCTAAAAATTATGTTCTTATTAACCCTCTTTGTAATAGAAGTGAAGGGTAGAATTCTGGCCGTGTGATGAAGCAATTGAAAGTCAGAAGGGCCAAATTTCACAATCCCAGATTTGCACTGAGAGTGATGCCACAAAAATGGAATTTGAGAGGAAAAGGATAATATTAAGTGGCCATGGCTAACCATGAAAAAAAAATACAATGCACTATGAAGTGTTCATAAATATAAATTTGTGGATATATCCTGGAATTATGTTGGTACATTATATGAAATTAATGTCCAAATTTTGCTTGAAAAATCACAAGAAAATGTCAATATAATAAATAATATTATAAGAATCAGTGGAAAGATCTATACTATTCATGGCTATAAAAGGTAGATTTAAGAAAGCCATTAAATGGCCATATTCAAAATCCTTTATGTAGTTCTAAATATACAACTCATACTGCTGACCCCAACCTTCTGCATCACTGTTACCTTTCTGAAGGGACTGAGTGTAACCTGCAGCAATAATGAGATGGGGAAGAGAAGTGCCTGGAATGAAGTTAAGGCCAGGTAAGAGGGAGGAAAGTTATTTTTCCTTAAGTTTTTTAAATGTTTGTCTTTTTAGTTTGTTTGCTTCTTTCCTGATACCCAAATATGCTAACTGACAATGAATTATATTAAATTCCCTAAGTCAAGCATGTTTTACTTGCAACAGTATAGTACTTGGTGACTTCCCTGTCTTTTATCTTGACCCACGAGTTTCTCACCTTCATTCTTTTATTTTCTCCCCTGTCCTGTTGGTGGGGTGGGAGTAAGCAAGCAACTGGGTGGGTGCTTGACTGCCACATGGGGCTAACCCACTTCAACTTCAACTAAGCAAGCAACTTACTTCTTCCTTACTTCCTGAGCAAATAAATTTATCCGTTTCTGAGCTTTTTTTCACTAGTTCTTTTTTTTCTCTTTCAAGTCAGGACAAAGGAGGAGTTTGCCCTGATTGACGAGAACTGGGTTAGGGACCAATTAAGTGATCTGGATATACATAAATCCATGGGTCCTGATGGGATGCACCAGCGAGTGCTAAGGGAGATGGCAAAAGTCATTGCTAGGCCACTCTCCATCATCTCTAGTAAATCACGGAGAACAGGAGAGGTGCCTGGGGACTCGAAGAGAGCAAGTCACTCCAGTCTTCAAAAAGGGCAAGAAGGAGGACCCGGGTAACTATAGGCTGGTCAGCCTCAACTCCATCCCCGGAAAGGNATCATGAGCCAGCACTGTGCCCTTGTGGCCAAGAAGGCCAATGGCATCCTGAGGTGGATTAGAAGGGGTGTGGTTAGTAGGTCGAGAGAGGTTCTCCTCCCCCCCTACTGTGCCCTGGTGAGACCACATCTGGAATACTGTGTCCAGTTCTGGGCCCCCTCAGTTCAAGAAGGACAGAGAACTTCTTGAGAGAGTCCAGCGCAGAGCCACTAAGATGATGAAGGGAGTGGAACATCTCCCTTATGAGGAAGGCCTGAGGGAGCTGGATCTCTTTAGCTTAGAAAAAAGGAGACTGAGGGGTGACCTTATTAATGTTTATAAACATTGTGGAGTCTCCTTCTCTGGAGACGTTTAAAGTCTCCCTGGATGTGTTCCTGTGCAACTTGGTTTAGGTGATCCTGCTCTGGAAGGGGGATTGGAGTAGATGATCTTTCGAGGTCCCTTCCAATCCCTAACATTCCGTGATTCTGTGATTCTGTGATACATAAAGTGCACATGAGATCTTAAGACAATTGCCTTCAGTTGTCTTAATAAAAGAACAATGTGCTTCCCCACTAGCTCTAGCTCTACCTGCCATTGCTGTGAATGCTAATCATTGTCTTAAAGGAGGGTATATAGATAAAATATATTGAAGATAATATAATTTTTCTTTTCATCAATAAGGAGAAGCTCTTCAATGTTGATCTACCAGACTCAGAAGATCTATTTATGCCTTGAAACACATCTAACAGGAAAGGCACATTTCCTTTAACGGCATTGATCCCGTTAAAGTGAGTAGGAGCTTGTCATTAAACAACTATTTCTTGGGTTTTCTATTTTCAGAAAAAGTGTAAGATTGGGGGATGGAGGGGAGAGAGCAAGAGTGACCAAGAGAAATGGTAAATGTAGTTTTGTTTGCCTACAAAACTAAACATACATAGTGCATACATATTAAATAAACAACCATGAAAAACTGTTTTAATTTCCTTTTTGCTGCTTTAATAAATAGGAGAAAAAACTGTCATCTTCCCTCTAGTTCTCTGATTTTTGCCCTCATATACTGGAGGCAAATTTTAATGTTATAAAATTAACTATGAATAAATCCACAAAATGCTAGAAATTGCTTTCTAATACGGGGGCATAAGAAAAAATCTTTTGATTAATTAGCAGGTTTATATTTTAATGTGAGTTATATCTTAAACAAAATCAGCTATGATATCCAAGGGAAAACATATTTGCATTTCTTCTAGTATTTGTCTTTTTGATATTAGTATTTACTTTGTGCTCTGGTCTATAATAAATTAAAATACATATTTATTCTTCTGGGATCTGAAAACCCCAGGAACACAATTATCCACTGCAGCTGGGTAGCCTGCAATCCCCTGTGAACAGAATGAGCTTTTAACAAGGACATAAATTTTATATATATATTAAGTTTGGAATAAATTTTCCGTTTGCATTAGAACACATCATTACTGAGGTTGTGATTTTAAACTGATATAAATCTAAACAGTTTAATGAGATTGGTGTATGTATTAGATCTTGTTCACTGGTGTAACAGGAATGTTATTCACACCTTGGAAATTTGTTTTTCACTTCTATATAGTTGCCACTTTGGGACAGAAGAAAATCCATTCTATCTCATATCCTGTTTGTAGCATTGGCACAACAGAACCCTGAGAGATCTTGGAGAACATAACCATCAAAGATTTGTCTTTTGCCAAGTAAACCTTCCTAGTTTCTGGCAGCCATGTTAAAGGGTTCCAAATATCCAATACAATAACTTCATTGTATAGGGCACAAATGGCAGCGTTTAAGTCAAAGGGGGCTGCAGTATTGACCTGTGTGGGAAAGGCCATGAACTGCTGGATGCCAGTCACAACCTTTTCCAGCTCACAGGTGGCTCACAGACAGGGACCCCCTGAGGGACTGCAGCCATGCTGGGGCAGGGATGCTAAGATGCATGGATCAATGAAGAAAGAGAAGAAAGTCAAAGGCAGAAAGAAGCCAGTATGCCTCTCATTTCAACCTCCTCTGCTTCCCCAAGGAACTAGAATGAAGTGACTGAAAACAAGGGAAGCTGACTAAGCTGTGTTGGAAGCTGAGCATTGGGAATGGAAAAGAAAGATGTCTACTTAAATGTTTAAGCTTTTACATTTTCTTTCTCTCAATATCTGAATCAATGATCAATTTTCTGATAATTGGCAATAATAACTTAAGTAAAAATTCGTGTTAGTCAAGACTGTTTCCACACTACACTCTATCTATGCAAGCACATTTCTCTTTAGCTCACCAAAAATTCTGACAAGCGTATTGGAGAGGGTAGCCAGTTTGTGCTCTCCCCAGCCCCTTTCTACTTGCATGGACAAATATCAAGTTTTCAAGTCTTATGGAAAGCCCATTTTGTACTGATAACCATTATATTAATAGTTGACTGAGGAGATTAAAGAAATAAGACTACTTGGGAAGTGTATCTCTTAAAGACAGTATTACACTTTCGCTGATACTAAAAAAAATGTATAAATAACAGAAATGTTGAGTTTGAGCTAATAGATATTAATATATATTTTTTTTACTAATAATAATCTATTTCTTTACAGAAGAGGTGGTTTTAAAATCTTATAAGTTTGTAAACATCAATAAGTCAGCAAAAGTATCAAGATCTTGTAAACTTGCAGTACTACCATGCCATGAGATTCATTTGTACAATAAACTGGCTTTACGAAATAACCTATTTACTGACAGCCTATAAGCTCTGAGATTCTGTGCTGTAAAACACATGAAAAAACAAATGCATGTTAGATATGTTTCCAATGATATGAACCACTCCATCAGCCTAAAATAAAAGCCCTTAATGAAGGAATCCACATGAAGAATAGCAATGGTGGTTCTTTTGGAGGGTAATACATGAACCAACCTGCTCTGAAATTATATAGAGTCATCAGAAATTCTAGTCTTATATCCTGCCTTTAGGAAGGAGTTAATTTCATATAGCACAGATTGAACAGCTGTATGTTTCTTGTAGCATGCTGTATCATTTAGCTGATATCTGTCTCTCAGTTGCAGAAATCACTGTCTGGTCACTTTGCAAGTAGCCCATTCCAGACACCATCCTGAAAAAAGTGCTTACATACCTACTCATCATATGCAGTCAACTCTAGTGTGGTCTGTACCAAGGTGTAATAGGTTTAGCCTTTAAGCTTGGTAATTTAATTTCACTTCATACCATATCCAATATTATACAATTCTTTAAATCAGTCAAGCTATGCTGATTTATACTACATGACTCCTGGCCAGAGAAGCACATTGTAAGAAGGCATCAGTCACATACCTATTTAGGGTATTCCGCTCTGCAGGCACAGTAGTAACACACAGGCATAAACCAGGACAGCTTTAAATTAGCCAGCAGGAGAGTACTGATAACACAAGGCCCTAGGGTTATTTTACCTCTTTCTCCCTTAGCCCCTGAAAGTATGTGTTAAGTCAGCAGAATGTAAAGAGTTTCAATTCAAGCTGTATTATACCCATCTTTAAAACATCCTTGCCTCTCTGAGATGTTATTATGACCCTATTCTCACATATAGATAATAACATTGACTACAGCCATCTATAGCCACCTAATTCCTGTCTTAAAGTGGTGATTAAAAGTAGTAGATTTGGGTATTTTTAGCCCTCCAAAAAGCCCTTCTGAGTATTACTGATGTGAAATGGCAGAAGAAATCTTCCAAAATCATCCACTTAACCACTTTTTTTAGCTCATGGCATTCTCTTTCACGCAGAAAATTTATAATTTTAATAATACTAATATGACAATAAAATATTCTTCAAATGTGTACCTGACTGTGTTTTGAGATGGAGAAGATACAAGTTTAAAATCTCTCAACAGTCTCAATGTCAGTTGAGAGGTTTACTGAGAGGTTACAAAGGACTTATAACACCTGCCACAGCAAAGCAGAGTTCTCATTCTCAATCAGTTGATAATGTGCGTGCAGGGAGGATAACATTCCCTCTGCTTTCGTTTGTTATTTATCTTGTTCATATAGATTACAAGCTCATAAGGGCAGGACTGTCCCCCTCTTCATATATTGTAGTGGAGTGGGATTCTTCTTGGAACAAGAGGCCTTGCAGAGGGATCTAGATAGATAGCGGTATTGTGCAATCATCAGTGGCATGAAATCTAACACGAGCTAGATTCTGCACCAAAGATGGAGTAATGCCAGGCACAAGTATAAGCTGGGAGAAGAGTGGCTGGAGAGCAGCCCTGCAGAAAGAAATCTGGGGGTGCTGGTCAACAGCAGGGTCTGTATGAGTCAGCAGTGTGCCCTGGCAGCCAAGAGGGCAAACTGCATCCTGGAGTGCATCAAACACAAGATAACAAGCCCATCAAAATCTCACCGTATTCAGTGTTTGTGCAGCCTCGTCTTGAATACTACATGCAGTTCTGGGCCTCATAGTCTAAGAAGGATGTTAAAGTCCTTGAATGTGTCCAGAAGAAGGAAATATAGCTGGTGAAAGGGCTGGAAGGCATGTCCTATGAGGAGTGGCTATGGGCTTCTCTAGTTTGGAGAAAAGTAGGCCGAAGGAATGATATTGCTCTCTATGGCTTCCTGAGAAGAGGGAGGTGATGTTCTTTTCTCCCTGGTATCCAATGACAGGACATGTAGGAATGGCTCCAAGCTGTACTAGGGGAGGTTCAGACTGCACATTAGGAAGCATTTCTTTACTGAGAGAGTGGTCAAACACTGGAACAGGCTTCCTAGAAAGGTGGTCAATGTCCCAATCCTGTCAGTGTTTAAGGGGCATTTGGACAATGCATTTAATACTATGCTTTAACTTTTGGTCAGCTCTGAAGTGCTCAAGCAGTTGGACTAGATGATCATTGTAAGTCCCTCCAACTGATCTGATTGATCTGTTCCATTCCATTCCATTCCATTCTCTCTTAATTTTATCTGCCTAAAATAAACATCTATTCTAAGCTCCTTTGGCTCATCCTAAGGTTCAGTTTGAAGATGGGTAGAGGGAGTCAACTTCTGGAGATTGCTGTGTCTCTATGGGGTTGGGGGAAGGTGTCTACAGCTATAGCTATCCTTTGCTTAGATGGCAAATAATAGGAAAGAATATCATCTTTAGTAACCAGGTTGGCTGAAGCTTCTACATTCCTCTGTAATATGGGTTGGTAGTTATTATAATTTCTAATTTAGAGTCATGCTATAATATATGGTAATTGACCTTCCGTAAGAGTGGGGGTTTTTTTAATCTCTTATAGTCATCTTGAGTTTTTCTTAAGCTTTTGTCTATGTTTTTCTCTCTAATATATCCAAAGGTTTTTGCTGTCTCTCTTAGCATGTCTATGTTCTTAAAGTAATCTGTATGATTCCTCATAAACAGAAGTGCCTTGCGAAGTAATTACCATTACTTTATAACCTTTGCCAGCTGTGCATCTCAGTCTCAACAGGTAATTATATCAAAGTAGCTCAGCAAACTTTCATGTTTGTATGTTACAACCATTACTTTTTCTGACAGGAGAAACCCAGCAACAATTACTTATAGTTTCCCTTCTCTGTTTTCACATGAAAATACAGAAACTGTTACAGAATTTTGAAAGAGGAAATTCAACTGTGTCTCTGTTCAGCTGCTCCACAGAATTCAAACCTGTGGAGTTAAGCTAGTTCAGACATGTGTCACTGATTACAGTAAAAAAAGGTTGTTGGATACAATTGTTATTGTCAAACATTTGTAGTTTCTTCTTGTTCTTTTCTTGTGTTTATGCGATATGCTACTTGAAATCACTATAGAAGTTCTAGTCTATACATATATGCAAGATAGGATGAAATGTCTAAATGTCTCTGCAATGAACTGGTCTTTTCGTAAGGAACTGTGAATAAATTAAGAGGGAGGGAAAGGCTGGTTTTTGGATTGTGTGTGGTTTTGCAGGGTGGTGGTGGTGGTGTTTGGGGGTTTCTGCCTATGTTTTCTCTACATTTCAGAGCAATTCAGTATTTGAATGTGTGCTCTCACATCCCAACAAAGTGCCTTTGCCACTAACATCTGTTCTAGTCTTTCTCTGATTTATATTATTCCCTAACAATTTCAAATGATCTACCCAAAAAGGTATGTGAGGACCATGAGGAGTACTGGAAATGTCTGCGGGACAGAAGAATCATTCCCACCTATGTCTCATTAAGTTTTGATCCTGCAAATCAAATGTGTGGACTGCACATGATATCTGCCCATTTATATTTCATTAAAGGATCAGAATAGAAATACAGACTGAAAAGAACTTCCTGAGACCTGGCAGTCAGTAAAAGAACTCAAGTATTTTCCACGGAAGGCAGCTGAAATATATTCTGCTTGATAAAATCAGAGAGCTGTCCGTTCATTTAGACATTTGATAGGACAGAAAATGAAGCACATGTAGTTTTTTAATTACATGGTTAGAAGCAAAACATTATTACCTACTTTAGAAACAAATTACATTTTAAGAAGTAATCTCTTTATTTTGACACCGTGGCTATCTATATATATTAAAATATAAAACATTATGTACTAAATTCTGTAAGACATCAGTTTAGTAAATGTAGAACTTAGATTTGTTGAAGTTAATTAAATCCAATCTAAAAATGCCCATGGAAAAGAGCATGAGGTCTGACGTCCTTTTCTGAAAATATGCAAAAAATGTTTTTTGTTACCTTTATGGTTGCATTTCCAAAATCTATTTATTTGTTATATGCTGCAGAATGCTATTCTTTCAAACTCCATGAGAGAAAGGAGCAAATCAGTCATTCTTACTTACATCTTACATTGCACAGCTCTTACAGATCAAGTCACATTCCAAAATGTGTTGGTTGTATGAAGAGAGAAGAAAAATATAATGAGTGACTCAAGAGTGACCTAACAATAAGCCAAAAGAATGTAGACCGGAGGCTTCCAGACAGTTGAAGGCAAGTAAGTAAATGAGATATTATAACACTTAGTAGAAACAGAGTTTTCAACATACCAGGCATAACTTGTCACATTAAGAGAATAAATATCTAAAAGTTTTGGGTTTCTTGCACATACATTTGTCTTTAAAACAGACATCAAAGTGTTGTTAGGGTGCTAATCTGCATGCTAAGGTGTTTATTGTCATTAACAGGTAAAGATTCTGTCATCCTTATTTATAACAACCACACTTATAAAGCAGTCCCACTGAGTTTATTTTCATGTCTAACAAAAGCAAAACAGAGAAGTCCACCTAAAGTTAAAAGAATAGCTTGTTTCAGTGACAGTGTCTAAGCAGTAAAATCTGGTTCAGTATTAACAGGCCTGAAAATTTACAGAACAAGGAGGAAGTTGTTTGGAAGATCCTGTTAAGGAGCACAACATACTGAGTAAGAAAGGAGTCCATCCTGTCCAGTGAGATACAGTCCTATACAATGATTTTGTTCGACACAAGATGTGTGTCCCTAATCAGGGTATGATGATACTGAAAAAGGGTGAATGAGAAGAAAATGGTAATGGACTGTATTTTAGCAAATCTTACCTGGGAGAAGATTAAAGAGGTGGAAGCTACATTTGCAGGACAGAAAAAAAAAAAAAAATTGAAAGAAGAAAAGGAAAAATAAAATAGGTCTGTTGAAAATAGGAGATACTCAGAAGAGATACATAACAGCTCCCTATTAGATGAAAATCAAGAATAAAGATCATGAAAAGCTACATCATAAAGATGAGACTTCAGAATGTCTCAAGTTCAATTGGCAATCTAATTAGGAAGTGAATGGTTAAAACAATGAATTACGTACTTATTAAATTAGAAGTCAACAAATAATGCAATCAGTTGTTAGGACAAAAAAAACCAATTAAGCAACTGTTGTGGTTTAAGGTTTGGGGAAGGGGAGGGACAGGTGGAGCGGCTATTCCCCTCCCCTTCCTGCCACACCCTATAAAAGGACACAGGAAGTTCTGCTCACCCTTTCCTCCCTGGGATTGCTGGTGAGACTGCACCTCTGCGTGGCTGGCTACCAACCCCAAGAGGTTCGGGAGGAATCCAGCAACATCCGAGGATTGGTGTTGTATATATTTGTATATATATCTTCTCTTAATGCTTCTGTATGTTCCCCTTCCATTAATATCTCTTTTGTTGTTCCCTGTTAAAAGTTGTAATCTTGGTTTCCAACTTTGTGTGGGGCTTTCCTTTCTCCCCCGGGAGGGAAGAGGGAGGGGAGAGAGGGGTGAAACAAATTCTGCTCTGTGGGGATTGCCCTGAGCCTTAAACGGAGACAGGAAGGAGAAATCTAAAACGTTTGGAACTCAACAACCAGAGTCCTCAGGGTTCCCTATGCCACGGTGCTTTCAACCTAGGCATGAAGAACTCAAAACTATATCTTCACAGCCAAGTGATTTCCACTCCCTGAAGCTTGCCCCTTCAGGTTTCTGTTCTTTAGGGCACCAAAATCTACTATTTATGGAGTTTAGAACCATTTTGAGAGTGGGTTGGTAATGATTAGTGGTAGAATGTTTGATTATGTCTCCTTTGTAAATAATATTAACAATGAATAATCAGCCACTTTTTACTGAATAATATTAATGAAAGACTGTTGGAAAAAAAAATCCTAAAAGATTTTCTTTATCCAGGTAGCTAAATATTACTAGTGGTAAAAACAAGATCAAGGTAGAAATGGAGCAGTGTGCCCTTCAACCAAAAGACGACCAACTACATCCTATTTCGTCTTGGCAAGAGATCAAACAGCTGTTTGAGGCAAGGGATCATTCCCCTCACCTCCAAATGGTGACACATCTGGAGGCCTATGCCCAGCTTGGGGCACCCCAATACAAGACAGACTTCGACATACTGGATGAGTTCAGTGATGGTCACAGGATGATCAGGAGACGGAAACATGTTGTATGATGAGAAGCTAAAAGAGTTGAGCCTGTTAAGCCTAGAGAAGAGGAGGGGCAAAAGAGATCATATACCTACCTGCAGCTATCTCATGGAAAAGTGCAGAAAAGATGGAGTCAGATTCTTCTCAGTGGTGCACAACAAGGTGAGAGGCAACAGATACATTTTCCAGTATGGGAAACTCCATCATATCTCATGAAAAAAAAAAAATTGTTGGTATGACGGTAGTCCAAAATCAGAACAGGCAAACCTTGGAGACAATGAAAACTCAACTGGACAAGATCATGAGGAAGACCCAAAAATTTCGAACTGCCCTGAGTAGGGACAGGAAGATTTCCAGATGCCACTTCCAATTTAAGTTCTGTTGTGTCTATGTTTCTGTGCAAGTGAAAGCTGGTTTTGCAGCTTTCAACCTAAAATATTAAACAAATTAGAATAATATTTTAAACACTAATGCCAATCATTTGCAAATACATAGAAGATAGAATTGAGACAAGAAAACTTGATTCTTTATAAAATCATGTAATGGGATGGAAGAAGAACCTGATCAATCCAAGAAAATATGTGGGAAGGTATTAGAAAACATTTAAATGCAATGAGTCTGCAAGTAGCTTGAAGAAATACATGCTGTATGAAAGAGACAACCTGGAGCTGTCAAAACCATATCCTGAAAATGTTTGGTTTCTTCCTCAGACCAAGATGACTGCCATGGTAGATAAAGGGAAAATCTGTAGATACAACACATTTAGAACTTTTATGACTGCTATGCAATAGTCTCATCAGAAAACCAAGAAATTTGATTCAGATGTAGTAGTGTATATCTGAAAACTACAGTCAAAGAATGCTTAATTATTCATCACCAAACTCTGAGTTCATCAAACATGGCATGACAGATATCTGTCTTTGTCCCATTAGTATTTTCATTTATGACTTGCATCATTGAAAAATAAGAGGGATGTAAAATCTGTAGGGCCAGAGTGCAAGGAATCTGGAAAATACAATCAAAATTCAAAATTATCTGAATAAGCTGAAGAGATAGTTTTAGCCCAGTTAGATGAAATTCAGCAAAGGTAAATATAAGAAGAATTACATTGAAGTGTCATTCACAAATACAGACGAAGGATCCACAAAATGGGACTGAAAAAAAAAGCAAAATAAATGGCTAGGCAGCAGTATAATATGTTCAGGGGATTATATTGGATCAAAATCAAATGTAGTAGTATGCTGTATTTTCAAAAAGGGTTACTTTCGCTCTGAAATGACTTGTTCTATTTTATTTAGCATTGGTGAGGCCTTGGCTGAAGTAACAAAGTTTATAGAACAAATGTTAGGAGTTATAATAGCAAGCTGGTAAGAATCCATAGGAAATAAGAAAGAATGTTAAAAGATTAGAAATTATGGTCTGTCTGCAAAGAAAGATTAAAGCTGCTGGGTTCCTTTAGTCTTAGAAAAGAGACAGTTGAGTGTAGGTATGACAAGCAGCATACCATGTAAATGCCAGTAGAAAGAGTATGATAATCAATTTTTTTCTACTGACAATGCTGAAAAAACAAGGAGTTGTTAACCTAATCTGCAGAAAACATAGGTTGGGTGTTAAGTAAAGATGTCAAAATGATGCACTGCTGAAATACAAAGACAGATGTTTTAAGAATGTTATGAATTTTTCTTTCTGTGTGGCTTTAAAAAGAAACTGGATGTCTCAACATTTAACTATGAAAACCTGATCATACCTCCATATTGAGAATAAACTACAGCGGCAGTGGTGCACTTAAAGTTTTAGACTTGGATAAGGCTTGTGACTTCGGTTCATAGAGTCCACATCTGCAGGACAGCACTTGTTAGACAGAGATAGGTAATGTGTTTGTACAGAGTCTACCAAATGATCGTAGGAGTTTCGTTTGATTGTCAGCAAAGAAAAAGGTTCTTCACCCTCCAAGGTTTCTTTACAGTCCTACTTTTCTATATTTGTAAATCCTGCAGATTGTGACTAGAGTTATAAATATATGGTCTTTAATTTTTTTTATATGTATTCCAGTGAGTTTAAAGTTCAATTTAGTGGAGTAAATCTCAGGGAAGCAAGGAAATAATTTAGAATTGAATTACAGAGATTACATGGTTAAGAAATGAATTAAGAATATTTTTAATAGAGGAAAATTAGACCAGTAGGTAAAGCAACTCAAAATTATCCCAGCAATTAATCTGATCAGTAGACAAGCCATTGAAGAATGGATTAATTAAGCTAGCAGAAAATTAATTAAGTTATTAAATGAGTCAGATAGGAATTATTAATGAATTAATTAAGTAGTCAGTCCTGTGACTTGTGTAAGAAAGAGAGAGGGTGATCTTCTGTGAACAGGATATATAGTTACCAGGATAGAAAGTTAAGATACGAAGTTATGACAGGAAAACAGATTTATTACTGGCAACATTAGCCATTGGAGCCACAGATTTGGAAATGTAGGAAGAACTCATATTTTATTATAGTAAAATTTAAAAAAGCCAACCCACAAAATCTCCAATATTACTGTTATTAAAGTCTTTTATTACATCACATTAAAATATTTAGTTAAAATTTTTAAAAATAAGCATTTTGAGTGTAAAAACTACTGTTTTCCTCACTAAAAGACATTTACAAAGAGAGAAGAAAGCCAAGAAGACCAATGGTTGTGCAATGGTTAGAGCACTCTCTGGTGATATAAAATCTTTACTGTTCAGGATTTGCTTGGGAGGTTTTTTTCAGAGACCAGATTTAGGAACTAAAGACTCCAAATCCCAAAATAACACTCTACCCTCAGAATATATTTATGCAGGTTCTCTGTCAGTCACACCTTCTGGAGCCATCCTAGTTTCTGTAAATTATACAAATATTTCTTGTGGCCAGAGGGATAATGTACAAGTGTCCTGGTTTGAGTTAGAACAAAACCAATTCTGTTCAGAGATTTTACTTTCCATCTGAGTCTCTGCTAACTAACTGCACTTTCTGAAGCTCACAGCATGTTTCCACAGACAGTGTCTGCTTCTAGCAGTGGTAACGCTTGATGTTTAGAGTTACTACCAAGGATTGGTGTGCAGACCAAGGTCACTGCTAGATCTTGTGTACCACATTGGGGGGTGCAGAAAGCGAAAGGCTGCACCTGCAGGGAGGAACGGCCAGGACAGGTGACCCTAAACTGTCCAATGAAGTATTCCATCCCATATATGTCACATTCAGTATAAAGCTGAGGGATCATGAGGGTTTCAATCTTCTTCCTCTCTGAGCCTTCTTTTTTTTCCTTCATGGAATCACAGAATGTTA
>VYZX01026633.1:15862-60486 GCA_013401335.1 Brachypteracias leptosomus
GAAAAAACTCTTCAGCTGAAGCTGTTGCACTTCAGAAGAGAGTAAGAGTTTCTGCAAGCCTAAACCTAGAAGCACACATCACAGTCCTACTGATTAGGGCAGCAAGCTCTGTTCCAGTTCCTGCTTCAGTGCATGCTTTTGTTTCACTGAACATGGATCTATATAATCCTCCATCTACAAACAACAACAGACATCTAGTCTGTGAACACAAATTACACATCAAGAGAGGAATAGCTTCAAACTGAAAAAGCATCACATCGCAAAATATCTGTAACTTTTCAGTCAGGAACTTTCACTGAGAAAGGGGATGGGATTCTATTCTCCAGTATTCCAGAAAGTGGTTTAGCCACTGCTTGCCAGGCAGCTCCCTAGAGAGAAGTGTGGGTTTTGAACTACAGCCAAAAAACGCTGCCACAATCTGGAGCTAGGCAGCCCTACAAGGTAGCGATCCTAACAAGTACCAAAGACAGAAATACAGCTATCAGTCATTTAGTCAGAAGTCTGTACATCAGGATCACACACTCACAAGCAGGGGAACCCTCCACGCAAACTGTACCAGATACCTATATGTGCTATTTGGGATAGTGAATTCCAGAAGGTAGCAAGAAGTTTAAAATTATGTTGTTAATACCTTATTATGACATCAAAAGTGGTGACAACTCAGTGTTTTCATCAACTTGAATGAACAGAAGGGTGGGGTTTTTTCAATACTTTAGAAATGCCCCACTATTACTAAATAAGCAAGAAGAAGCCTCATGACGCTGCTTTTCTCAAAGGACTCAGTAATATCTGAAAGAATGCAACTTTATTGACAAAAAAAGGTTTAGACTGCATATTCCCAAGTACCTATAACAAGTGAAGTGAAGCATTTGATGCAAGAAATGCAGTGTGTGATAGAAATGGCAATGTTGAAGGAGATTGGTATGAGAGTATTTGTAAATATGTTGTATAATCCAGGAATCACAAATACAGCATAACTTACCATCTCTGGCTCCAAATCAGGAAGATCTGGTTTTAAACTTACCATCAAGATACAAGAAAAGATATGACTTCATCTGAAATCAGATAAAACCAGATTTTCCTAATCAAGTCATTGCATCAGTCTTCTATAAAGCATTAAGAGCCTTTCTCTCACTGTGAACAAGCCATTGTTTCTACAACCTTTTTAGACATGCTGAGAAACATTTTTTAAATAGCAAGGACATTTTAATTGTGGGTGACATGAATCAACTATCTGAAAGAACAGCTGCATCTTCAGATGACATGAAGAGAAGTGTGATCTGGATGTAAAGTATTATAAAAGAATGTTTTCTTCTCCATTTATTATTTTTGTGCATGTTCTACCTCAGAAATTTCATTTTAACTGTTCACAAAAAAGCTAGAAAAGAATATAAGGCAGTAGGGAGGAAGTTTTTATGTACATTTAAAGTCTATGCTAATATGTTTCAAAGATTACCTTAAAAAAATAATTTTCTGTTCACTGAAGCACATTGCTTCACTGAAGTCAGGGATGAGAGAACTCAATGTTAAATAACTCCAATTTCATGAGTCTAAAACCTAAGCCTTCTCATTTTATGCTTTATAATAGGAAGCAAACACTGGAGTCCAAACAGCTATGAAATTCACACCTTGCAGCTTATTCTTGTAGGATTATTACTCATACCTTATATGAAAGACTTCAAACACAGGAGGAGGACTCAAGAATTTGGACAGAAAGTGAATTTAAAAGCATGCCTTGAACACAAGAACTGACATCCATCCTCTGGCATGCTGTCACCAATTGTCATCAGTGCTTGGTACTTCAGATACCACAACAAATGCAAAACAAGAAGTTAGCTTATGCATTCCAACTAATATTTTGTACTCTGTGTTGGTTTAGCTACTGCAGATGCCATTGTCTCCTAGGCAGAGAAGTGACATAAGGCCATCACTTCAGATCTTTGACACGTTCTGAAGATTAAAAGTAGCTCACAGGATCTTTTACATTTATTCTTGCATGAACTACAGTACTACTTATAAAATAGCAAGAGAGCTTAAAACCTGAAAACTCAGCACTTCCAGTTCAGTCTAGTTTGGGAATTAACAAATATCATGTCTATGACCACAGTACACAGCCAACGATTACCTGGTGAATGAAAGCAATGTAAACCAGGCCAGAGAGATGAAAAGAAATGGTATTCAAACTGTGTTAAATTTAACTACCAGATACAGTTAAGTTAGTATCAGCAAAAAAGCAGGAGGGAAAACTATTCAGACAATTCCAAAACCTCATCAGAGCAAACAAATGCAGCAAATAAGGCAGACAAATGCAATAGAGAGAAATGGCAAAACCTTAAGAGGGTCTTTGCCAGGAGAGGCGGTATATCAAAGTTAAGGTTTCACAAAACAAACATCAGGTTTGTCAATGGTGTATTTTTGAGGGGAAAAGTCTGAAATATCTCCAAAGCAGAACAGGAAGAGTTTGCAAAATGAGTTAAAAACAATATTTCAATTGAGATGAGGGAGTTTATCACAGAATGTTAGGAATTGGAAGGAACCTCCTTTCTTTTGAATTTTTTTCAGAATATTCTTATCTTCACTTAAATCTCAAAATCTTTCATATAATACTAGATTCTCAACACTGCAACAGACATCAAGTTTTATTTATTGAAAGCTCACTGCCCATTTTGAAGAAACTTGTAAAACCAAGATTATACCTCAATAGAGAAAAGTCAATTGACAATCAGGCAAATAAGAAAGGAGACTAACAAGGCTTATAAAATATGTAGGATTATAGTTGGCCCATCTTCTAGGGACATCAAAAAATTGAGAAATAAAGTAAACAACTGACAGGGCAATAGGGGAAAAACACTTTCTTTGAAAGTACTGTTGGGAAAGTCTTGTCTAAAATGCTCAAAATACAGGCAGATTTTAAATTCACTCACCCAGACACAAGCACCTTCCTAGATCCATAATCAGTTTACAGGTGATTCTCATCAAAAGTAGAGAAATATATTATTCACATGGTCTATATGCATGCTATTTAGCAACCAAAAATCTTCATGAGTTATCAGATACAATTTTCAAAGCAGCTTCTTCCAATAACAACTGATTTTTAATTTGAAATTTAGTTTTCAATGCAAATCTCGGCACCCTTTCCCACCTATGCACTCATATGGGAAACACAAAAAGAGTCAAGGGGTTTGAATTTGCGTTTTCCACAATTTCTTCTTGTGGAACAAAATGCTGTGGATATAAATTGCAAGGAGAAAATGAGTATATTAGACCTCTGGTCTCTGAATATTGTGCTGCTAGCTCTCTCCTTCCTCAGGCCAACGCCAAACTCAGCAACATCCCCTCAGCATACCTTCATCTTTTCATCTTTTATTTTTTATCTGTTTGCTCTTCTCCATCTCAAATCTGCCAAAGGGCAACATACTACTGAGAGAGAGCTCAGCAAGCTGTCCCCAATAGGAAACTCCTCCAACTGGCCCCAACAGAAACTCACTGACACAGGAATTCTCTTCAAACCTATCAGCTCCTTGTTGCTTCTCTCCAACTGGTTCAGTTCCTGCTTCTTTCAAGACTGATTGGGTTCCTGGTTAATATAGCTCTAGCCTCACCCACCACCCCACCCATGACCACCTGGGGGAAGGCAGGGCCTCACACAGGTGGACCAGGTTCTGTCTGTGGGGCCTGAAACCACTTGGGGAACAAGACATAATGCTGGGTTGTGACTCATCCATAAGTCAACTCCAACTTGGGGCCACAGCCCAGGCCACAGCACTTCAAATATTTAGCACCATAATGTTCTCTGCCTTGAAACTTATTTGCGGGATGGGGAAAGAAGCTTCTGCCTTAAAACACAGAAAGATCCCCTTATGGAAGAGCAATTGGAAC
Organism: Brachypteracias leptosomus; assembly: GCA_013401335.1. Taxonomy (NCBI): domain Eukaryota; kingdom Metazoa; phylum Chordata; class Aves; order Coraciiformes; family Brachypteraciidae; genus Brachypteracias; species Brachypteracias leptosomus. Next base: position 19,742 of record VYZX01026633.1, read on the forward strand.
ACTAAAGAACTGCTTCCACCAAGGCTAGTTATATCTGTTCCTCAGAGCAGGAGGAGAAATCCTGTTAGTTGGCTTATGCCTTCCACAGCTTCGAAAGGTATCCTTTGAAGCTGAAGAAAAACTTTTGAAGTGACCAGTTATGCTAAAAGTTTTTTAAAGAACAGGTTATTACAGAACTCTTCTATGCATTCTTCCAGGTATTCTGTAAATTGGGAAATAACCAAAGATGTATGGACATCTAAAGAATATGCCAGTTAAGATTGTTCCCACTTCTGCTTCAATGGAATAGGTTTTGCCAAGTAAGCAGGTGTGCTCAGCTGGACAGCTTCCCCCTGAACCGTCCAGCTTTCAAACAGCACAGTTTCAGGCTTTAAACTCTCTCATTAAGCCCATACAGACTTTAATACCCCATGGATTTCAAGACTTTTCTGCTACTTTCTGCAAGATTTGCTTTATATGCAGTCCCAGAGTTAGAGTATGCTCATCACTCCTGCAAGAGACAAAGAATAATTTAGGAGAACTAGTCAGGCTTTCGGGTTGTCTCCGTGATACCCAAGCATATCTGTAAATGTCTAGAAACATGCTGAAATATTACATGAATAAATTTTTCCCTTCCATTTATCTACTAAAAGCAATCAAACCCAAAATATATCAAATTCTGCAGCCTTTTAATATTAAACTAAATAAAGAGCAGAGAGCTATCAAACCAAGAAGTGGTATTTGGGGGATGGGGGTGTTAAAATTTTTGGTTTTATACGGTGAAAAACTAAGCCAAAATTTTGATGCAGCTTTATCCAAATTAAAGACTTCACTTGACATGACAATGCCTGATTATAGAGGAAGTCTACAAAAACCAATGTCTTAATTAGGTAATTAAAAAGACCTTCAGAAAACTCCAGCAACATCTAAATAAATAAGTTTGAAGATATGGTATGTGATGTCTTCTCATAAACAGATCAATGTATGGTAATTCTATTTTGCAACTGATGTGAATTTTCATTTTGAGAGATAATATTTGAAAGCACTTGACAGAAGAACTCATTTAAGAAGCAAACATAAAAACATCTCATACTTTATATCCCTCTCACCTCCAGCACTCAACATTTCTTTCCACTCACTGTGGGCCACAACCCAGATGCCTAAAAGGAGATGTTTACAGCTCCTCATCTATGACTCCCTGACTCTGCCATTTGAGCCTCACTCCTTCCACTCTTACAGGCTCACAGCCTTGTATATATAGTATTCTTCCTCCCTCTCAAAGTGAAGCTCAGCTGCAGAATCTTCTCAAGAGTATTTCATCATCCCTAGATGTTTTTGTGTCAAGAAACTAATATCACAGAAGTCAGAACTGTCAAGGTGACTGACAGCTGGAGAAGGCTCAAGTATGCTGTGTGATAGGAAATCCTCAAAATGTGTCTAACGCCTCAGCCCTGGTAGCCTCAGAAGCTGCAACACTGACTATCAAGATAGCAAAAAGAATAAAAATCCTGATATTTTACTGAGCTTGACAAGCCTAAGGTCCAACAGCAAATATCCAACACAACACCTCAACTTCCTTTCATAAACAGATAGCCAGAATTGGACACATTTCCCTTTTGGAACCATGGTTTTCTTGCAGCATGAAGTGTGAAAACTTCAAAGCTCCTTCAGTCTGCCAGCATAGTTTTCTACTAACTTTAAAAAAAAATTCCTAGGAATCACGGGTAATACACTGTACTGTAGAACATGATAGATGTCAAGAATGCATGGACAGGTTCCAAGAACACTCAATAAAGTGATTAGGCTTCTAAATATTTTAAAATATTTATGTCATTCCTACCTCTGCCTATGGTAGGTGTAGTCAGAGCAAAGGTGGCATCTGGTTAAGTTAGGCACAAGGTAAGCAGGGTAACACAAATACAGCATTCTAAACAGTACTGCAAGTTTCACCCTGAAATACCTGCATATGCAGCCATCCTAAAAGCAAAAGCATATTCATTCAGATCCTGACCCCAGCTACTTCAGGGAATAGAGAACATGCATCAATCTTTCCAACCACCAGTTTCATATCCATGTGATAATCTTGCCTAAGAATTCTTGCACACCACAAGCAAGGAACTTCTCTAAACTCATATTTGGCTTAGAATTTTGATTCATAGTTCCTGGGATCCAAAGGACACTCTCACAAATACAGCTAATGATTTATAGGCAATATTGCTGCAGAAGATCATCTACCTATAAGCATCAGCAGCAGTTCCCTCTGTCTTTCCCCCAGCTCCATAACACAACAGACATGGACTGAGCCAGAATTATGCTAAAAACATGGCCTGGTTGTATAAACAGTTACTTCTACTCCATGCTTCAGAGAAATGAAAGAAATTCAGACATACTCTATACTTGATGCTAAACTGTTTTATTATGCCATCTATTGAATTTGCCCTGTGAATATTCTTGGTTTCTATGTTTACTTCCATCATTCTACAGTTCATCTCACTTATACCAATCTCTGCCTTAGTTTTACTAATTAATCGCACTAATTTATATAACTTAATTACTCAGGAATTAACTTTTGCAGTTTAATTGCTGACAGCATTAGAAAAGCACTTTCTACATCCATTTTAAAAGCAGTGATTTATAGCATGAATGCAAATAGGGAGCAAAACAAAAGCAACTGCAAAGCTAAGAGCTTTGATGAATACTAAAATGCCATTAAAATGCTGTTCATAGTCTATATGATACAGTCAATTTTATCATTCTTTCTGTGAATGCAGTTGCTTCCTCTGAATGTGCTGACAGAGAGGTACGAGTCCACGGATTGTTGGTGCTTGCAGAACTGCTTATCATTTTTTAAACTTAGTGATGTATGAAAAAACACAGAAAGCTAGTGTGCTTTACAAATCAAGATCATAAAAATGAACTTGGCTGAGGATGTCCCTTTGAGGATTTTGAATCATGTCTCAGATAAGCCATGAGGAAAAAGGATGAGGAACTTGACTGGGATACAAACAATGAAATACAAAATACATTGAACAATGATAGCACAATGAAGACTCACTTGACACAGGAATAAAACTGTTTTACAAAGTGAAAGTGAGAAGCTCAACATCAGAAAATAACTACACTACTCAAAAACAAGATAAAACTATCCCACCTACAACTTTCTTTTTATTATTTGATGATGAATTAATAAAACCTTATTCAATATGCATCCATCACCACTAAAGGAGCATTTCCAAGATCTACGAAACCTGTAGAACTCATGATTTTACTTCCCTCTGTTCTGTTATTCCAACAAATAATACCTCATTCTTATTGTCCTATGAAGGTTACATTGTGCATTACAGCATTAGACAGAGCAGCAGCAAAACAGTATGTCACTGTCTAAGGAAAGCTCAGTTTTTAAAAAAATAAAAACAAAACAGCATATTTGGTACCAAGTAACATGTAGACAACAAAATCTGCCCTGGTTATAACCCAAACAGGTTGGTTAAGGGTCTCTGAAATGAAAGAAGAAATAGGATTTGCTTAACAAGGGAGCCACATAATATGAAAAGAACATGATACAAAAGAAAGTAAATTGTGAAGGAAATTCAAGGAACAGAGAACAGAGCTATAGGTACAAGAGGAAAGAAGGACAGAGAAACAAGGGACTCAGGAACTAAGAGTCTGAAAGGGAAAGAAAAAAAAATAAATTGAGATGATGCCTGAAGATCCTGCAGCACTGCAGAATTCAGGCAGACATTAATATACTTCATGAAAAGGGATCACCTTGACCACCTGCAAGGATAGAATCCCCAAAATTTGAGCAACAATGCATATTTTTCACTTTTAGAATTGCAGGGCTCAGCATGTGTTTGAATAAGGATTACAGGGTAGAAAAAGATGCCATAATTAAAACAGACCTTGCTTCAACCTGAATTAACAGAGTAGCATTGTCAGAACAATGGTGCATTTAGAAATTTCATTAGGAAAGGAGCGGTCACATGTAGCAATTGTCCACACCCAAAGCCAGTGCTCTGAGCATTTCAAACAGAGGCAATGTTCTCAAATATGAGAGAGAAAAGGAGGATGAAATGAGAGAGAGTCTGAAGAAAAATAAAGAAATAAAATAAAAATACACAGAGTAACCCTGAATCACCCCTATAAATGGATGTCGCTCACCTTCCCAGTTCTCCCCGTTCCTGTCCAGTCTTTTTCTTTCTTTCTTCAAATATGTTGAAGAACATTTAATCTTCATTAGAGATTAACTTCTTGTCAACATTACAGAAGCTTTTCATATCAAGGGACAGGCTCCACATCTTCTTAAACTTCTCGCCTATTTCAGGTTTGAATCTCAAAGGCATTGGTCAACAGGGAGGTGGGGATGGTATGCCAAACACAGCAATACATCAAAACAAACACACTAAAACAATAGCCACCAATGAAGTTAAGTAGGAGATGGAGTTGGTGCATTTAATAAGTCTCTACAAATACAAAATATGCTTTTCCAAAAGTTCTCCAAGATTGTTAAAGAAGTACTAGGTACATGCAATAATTGTGAAGTATATCAAGCAAAGACTGGATATTACAGAGATAATAACAGGACAGAATTTGCAAGCTTCAAAGGCAATAGCTACATCAGGCAATCTCCCTAGATTCCGTGTATATTCAGTGACAGAAGCACCTTCAGGCTGCATTAGAAATTCTGTATCATCTCTGGAGCCATGTAAAGACTGCAGGCAGATAACCACTGTAAGACCGATTGATATGAGGATCTTGCTTATCCACACCCTGCTCTGATAACACATGTAGACATCTGTTCTCAGAAGTGTCATATTTCTCTTTACCACAGACGTAATTTGAACATGAACTGAAGAAGCTTAGGTCTTAAGAAGAGCAAAACCTAATAGAAGAGAAGCATAATTCTATCACAACTGCTGAATGTAAAATTCGGCTTGCAGTGAGACATACAGGAATAGTCCTAATTATTTTTTATGTTTGTAGAAGCAAGACCCAGAAATTAAAATTTAATAGATAAATGCCCAAGTCAAGATAAACTTACTCTCATGACAAGAGGCTGAATTCTGATCAAGAATTAACAAAAGGTGTCTTCAGCAGTTTGAAGAAAACGAGATGCAAAACCAGCAAACTATTCCATGTTGAATAGATTAGTCAAACTTCAAAACACAGTGAAACCAAACACATCTCTAGTACCAGCTGCCACCATACCTGAGAAACATTTTTTCTCCAGGCAATGACAAGAGCGAAACAACAATTTCACTTTTCCATTATCTCATTCTATCTTTGGGATCATCCCTTATTCCATGCCAATCTTGTATCAGACTAAAACATTTGCGACCTTGCTAGGAACAGAACAACATAAAAGGCCAGGGGAGAAAAACTCCTTTGCCTGCACTAAATGAACTTGGGTAATGAAAATGGATAATAAAGGCTGAGCCCAGGGAATAACATGTGTTACAAATAATAATGAGTACCCACTTCCTGAGAGATTTACACAATAGAGTTCACATCAGCAACTGTTTGCTTATAATATAAATTCAAACTGACAAGACCAGAGGTATTATGGAACAGCATTTATCTCAAGATTGTCAGGAGAAGGCATTTCATTTCTTATGATTCATTTCATTTATACATTGGTGTATTAACTGGATACGTTATTGATCTTTGCTCCATCCAATTTCAGCTTCTATAGCACGGACAAAGTGATCTGAAAAATATCACTCTTGGCTTTTTTTTTTTTTTTTTAAGCACAGGAATGTCTGATGTATGTCTAAGGAAAATATTTCATTATATTAGACATCCTATCAAAGGAACACATTCTGGAACAAGCAACTGCTTTTGAGGAATACATAGCAGTGAAAGTCTCCTTTTCTAGAGTTTGTACTAGAGTATCTAGAAAACAGTTTTTCTCTCTGCTTGGCTAGAAAAAGGCAAAGATAGAAACAATGATGACAACCTTCATACACTAAAAAAAAAAAATTGGTTGTCAGAGAATGACTGCTACTTATCTGGGTGAAATCACCTTTCAAGCACAGAGGGCTGCTTCAAACACATATAAGCTGCAGTTGTCACTCTGAGGAACCATAAGTTTTTCATTCTAAGACAGTATCATTTGACAGCTGCTATGAATATTATGAATATTGTGGATGTCCCATTGCTTTCATCTCACAGTCTCTGAAGCACAATCAGCCAGCCATTAAAAAAAAATTTTAAAAAAGGGAGGGAGGGGGGAATGTAACTAAATGAGCACCAGCAGAAATCACACTGACATAGTAACAATGTTCTCCTAACCCTGATGCAGCCAACAAACATGAACAACATATAGTTGAGCCTAGCTGCTGTTTAATTTTATTTGGATTTGCATCAGGATTTATAACTGTTTGAGAAACTTTATTCAGTCTTTCCTAAGCCCTCTCCCATTTTGGGGATGTATCAAGTTCTAAAACCCTGAATAAAGACACTATAAGCAGGTTTTACTATGCAGGTACCTCAAAAGAGAAGGAAAGGAGCAAGTGACAGCATTCAACTTGTTTAGCAGTAGCTCTGCTTAGGAACCAGAGAGATCAGGGTCCCACTGAAAAAGGCCTTACACAAAGCAAGAATAAAAGAGTTACTTTTCCCAAGAGCTTACAGTGAAGACAAACAAAGAGTCAGGAAATTACTCAAGTAATCTGCAAGCCAAGAGACAACGAACGTCAGATCTCTTTACTAATTCTCTCTAGACACAGAGACAGCACTCTCCTAACTTCCCACAGGAAAGAGATGCCTCTGATCTTTACAGTAACTGTGTCAGCGGTTGCTCATACTCTAGATTCAAATTGTTCTGCACCGCTGAGATCTTCCCGACCGTGGTGGCGGCTGCTGCACACCTGCGATGCTTTGCTGCACACGGGGTGTTCTGCAGACACCAAGGTACCGCCAACATCAGCAGCTCCCCTGGGGAAGGCTGTCTTTCGCAGGAACAATTTACTTCTGGTGTTAAAAATGGATGATCTCGCACTTATCCATTTTCTGGTCTTACGCGATTTTCTCCTGCCCAGCCACTCCAGTTCGTCACGATACAATTTCCACCTTCATATCCTGACGCTATTTTGACAGCACCGCTTTTTAGTTCTGCTGCCCCCAACCAGCAATCAGCGCTGATGGCCCAAGTTTAACCCCCTCAGCTGACATACAGACCAGCCAAGCTGCTTGGCTAGGACGCTCAATGTCCAGATTCAGAAACTGCCTGCAGTGAAGCAATTACAGTCAAATGAAATATGCCAATACGATTTTAGCTGAAATTTTTATTTAGTTGCGGCGCTCGCCCGCCTGGAAACGCAGTGCGCACGCGCCACCTGATGGCTGGCCGGGGACAGCGCGAGCCCGCCGCGCGGCCCTGTCCCAGGCCCGTCCCTGAGGGTCTCAGCCCTCCAGGAGGTCCACCCCAACTAGGTCCTCTGTAGACACTGACCGTATTTTCCATAGGCTCACATTTAATAGATGTGAAGTTATCACTTCAAATAGGGCACTCGGCAAGTCTTACAGAATAAACGTGCTTTAAAACTATAAAAATTATAGTGTCCCGGGCTGGATTGTAGCTTCTCGGGTTTCTTCATGCTTCACACTAAAATTGATACAGTTGCAAAACCAGCAACTGGGTTGAATTTTGGTGTTTACTGTCTCAATTCTTGCTCTAGTCATGGTGCTCTTAAAAGGAAGTCTTAGCATCTCTGAAACCCTTAAGGGAGAGGAAAATAGCACAGGAAATAGTGCAGAACCTCCTTGTTCTCTTAAGTCAAATTGGTTTAGGGTTTTTTAAATCTGTTTGTTGTTCGTTCATTTGGGTTTTTGTTTTTTTTTTACACACAACTGGACCTCGCTTAACCTCAGCGTGTAGAGATTTTGGAGAGAGGTAGAGGCCATTTTGAGATGACAGGAGATATTTCTCATTAGAAACAGCCACACATGGGCCTTACCAATGTTTAATTAACTATCTAAGACTAGCACCAAACAGCCATTGTTCTAAGTGTGCACGTAATATACAAAGACAGAAAGGAAATAACTACTCTTATACAGTAGAAAAACAGAACACTCTACTTGTGGTTGCTAAGGACTATAAACAGTGATGCAGAGATCTGCCATATGAATCCAGCGGGGATAAGCATCCCAGTATTTGTCCACTTTCTTTTTTTTAATTTGTTTCAAAAGGATGACCCCATTATTGGCTTAGAGACCAGACAAAGCCCACAGAAATCAATGGAAATTGTTCTTTTGACTTCTCTGGGCTTCAGTCTGTGCCATGACCTGCAACAGCGACAGCCTGGAAATGAAAAAAACAAGATTACACAAAAAGCAGTTCAGATTCAGTCAGTGTTTTCACAGCCAGCTCCCCACAGAAGTTTGGTATCTCTCCATTTGTGACTGCTTGGGGATATAGTCAATATACTCAGTGGTTTTCTTACGGGTTGTCATTCCCTAGGTTTATATTTATATATCCATCTTTTATTTCTGTCTGTACATTACACTATTAGAATGCAGTGACCTAACTTTCATAGCCTGAGGAATTTGAAATTTAGTAACAAACCTTGATTTTCAGTGTAACAGTGTTCACAAACCAGCTAAGCAAACAATCCTTCCTCACCTGCACCACAAACAAGGAAGGAATTGCATTTCTGTTTCAATTCACTCCATCTAATTATGGAGCCTTTCAGCAGATCCAAACACTGTACAAAGTAACACAAATTAAAGAGAAAAAATGGTACCTTGTTATGGTGCCTCCACTTTTTCTAGTTCCATTTCACTCTCACACCTCAACTCATCCTGGGCAGGTTTGGCATGGTGCCAGTTAAAAGTGCTTTAAGCACTGGGCACCTTAAGGCCTGGTGATTTACTGATTTAAAGCCTAGAAATGCTCCAGTGCTCATCCTTTCCAGCATTTTTACTCTCCCACCCTCAAGCTAACTAGAAAGCCCTACATATTGAAAAGCGTACCTGATTTTGCATGTCCTTGCACTGTTTTTTCAGACTACTTTATGCCAAGACCCCTCTCTTCCATTTTGCACTGGGGAGCAAGGACCGTGACAGCCCTGAAATGCTGAAGTCCAAAGCCATAACTACAAAATGACACTGTGTCTCTCTCTGGACTGTAGCAGCGGCTACAGCCACGTGTTGCACAAACAGCAGCATGTGACATCCAGAGAGGAGAGGACACGTCAAGACACAATTGATCCTGCTTTTCTTTGCAAAGCATTTGAAACTATCCTGCATGTCATCCTTGTCTCTTCTAAATTGGAGAGACATGGATTTGACAGATGGAGCACTCGGTGGATCAGAAATTGTCTGGATGGTCACACTCAAAGAGTTACGGTCAACAGCTCCATATCTGAGTAGATATCAGTGACAAGCGGCATTCCTCAGGGATCAGTACTGGGACTAGTGCTGTTTAACATCTTTGTCAGCAACATGGACAGCGGGATCGAGTGCACCCTCAGTTAGTTTACAGATAACACCAAGCGGTATGGTGTGGTTGACATGCTGGTGGGAAGGGATGCCATTCAGAGGGACCTTGACAGGCTTGAGAGATGGGCCCATGCCAACCTCGTGAAGTTCAACAAGACCAAGTGCAAGGTCCTGCATCTGGGCCAGGGCAATCCCAAACACAAATACAGACTGGGCAATGATTGGATTGAGATCAGTCCTGAGGAGAAAGACTAGGGGGTGCTAGTTGAGGAAAAGCTGGACATGATTCAGCAATGTGTGCTCACAGCCCAGCGAGCCAACCATGAACCACATCCTGGGCTACATCAAAAGAAGCATGGCCAGCAGGTTGAGGAAGGTGACTCTCTTCCCCTCTACTCTGCTCTTGTGAGACCCCACCTGGAGTACTGCATCCTGCTCTGAAGTCCTAAAGTGCTAGGGTTTGAACCATAAGTCCTGAACCGAAGTTGACCTATAGATGAACTTCACAACCAAACAATATATCTAATATGCATAGTATTGATCACACATGCAATATATTTTTCACCTATATTTTGCTATTTTAGTATAAATATATTTAGATGCCAACCTATAAAGCTTTGCTGTAATGCTTATTATGTGACAGTAGCCAGCAGATTAATATATTTAGATGCCAACTCATAAAGCCTTATTGTAATGCTTGTTGTGTAACAGTAGCCAGCAGATGGATATTTAGATGCCATCCTATAAAGCCTTATTGTAACACATGTTGTGAAACAGTAACCAGCAGGAGATCTTCCTCTTTCTAGAGGTATGCTACAAGGCCATGGAACCAACCATTTGGCCTTGTTGAGAGATATGTGGTCAAAACCAAAATAGACAGAGATACTCTCAGGGAATTCCCTCTTGAACTCTGGCTAGGCTTTGGGTAGGATCCAATAGGGAGGGTGATACCAGATGTTCCCACATTTGAAGTCCTGAAGTTTGTTTATTCAACAGTATAAAAGCTGGTCCCACTCGCAGCAAACTTTGGATGCCTCACCTACAAGTGGAGACACTGTGCAGGACTTCCCAATTGCCAGGAAAGGTTCTCCAAATCCTTGCTGCAACCAGGGCTCCCCAGCGACTGCAGATCTGGATTATGGTAATGTGTTAATAGGACAATCAATGATGTATCTCTCTTAATCACTACAGTTACTTTTACATAGTAATGATTAGGTGCATTACCCTGCTTATTCCTGTTGCCGTTTAAAGCTGAAGTATAATAAGTATTTTTTTTTGACTAACCATATCATTTTGTTTCTGTATTATCTTAACATAGGCAGTAAAATAAGCCTGACCCTTTTGTTGGTGTCTGTGTCCTGTTGACCCCCTCAATTGGCAAAACAAGCCTCCAACAAAAGGAGGACATGGACCTGTTGTAGCGAGTCCAGAGGAAGGCCATGAAGATGATCAAGGAGCTGGAGCAGGCTGAGAGAGTTGGGGTTGTTCAGTCTGGAGAAAAGAAGGTTGCAGGGAGACCTTCCTGCAGCCTTCCAGTATCTGAAGGGGGCCTACAAGAAAGCTGTGTGGGACACTCTTTATCATGGAGTGTAATGACAGGGCAAGGTATGGTGGTTTTGAACCAGAAGAGGGTAGATTTAGATTAGATATTAGAACAAAATTCTTCACTGTGAGGGTAGTGAGACATTGGAACAGGTTGCCCAGATAAGCTGTGGATGCCACCTCCCTGGAAGTGGTCAATGCCAGGCTGGATGGGGCTTTGAGCAACCCAGCCTAGTGGGAGATGTCCCTGCCCATGGCAGGGGGGGTAGAACTAGATGATATTTAAGGTCCCTTTCAACCCAAACCATTCTATGATCCTGCTCAATTAGGAAAAATATTTACTTTCAGATGTCCTACTTCAAATTCTGATCTAATTCTTGCTTCCTTTTATCAGCAGAAGCTTTAGTGAAAACATAAGGTGCATTAGAGAATAATTTGGTTGAAAAATGAGAATATTTTTGCCTTGCTTTCACAAAGAAAGTTCCTTCCCCTACAGCTCTAGAAGAGAAAGCCCCAATGAGGGTGGGAGCATAGCCTGGTTGTGTGGCTGCTTCATAAAGCTTCAAGCATAAGGAAAACAACACCCCCCTTACTCTATTATCGCCACCCCAGTGAGGTGTGCAAGACAACGCTGGGTTTAGTCCTCCTGCTTCAAGTGCTGCCTCTTTTTAGCGATTTAACACCTAATAATTATATTTTAAAACTTGTGTTGGCCAAACACACCAGGTACTCTAGTCCATCCTTCCAGATTAAAGGAGAACGACCAGAGGTTTCACATTTTCCACCGTTCCCCGCCTCGCCCGATCGCTTGCGGAGGCTCTGGCCGCACCCCGGGGTGCCCCCGCCTGACCGCCTCCTCCCCTTGCCCCGCACCGATCGAGCTCCAGCCCTCGTTTTTAGGGCACTGCGCAGGCGGAGCCGAGCGGGGAGCCGTGTGTTTTACGACTTTTGCGCGAATCTGCACAGGATCGGCGTCCCAGCCCGCTCGGCGAAACGCAGCCGAGCTGCCTTCACGGTCCCGCTCTCCTCGCAGCTCGCAGGCAGCCGCGCCGGCCAGGCCCGGCCGCGACCCGCTGCCCAGGGCCCCAGCCGCCCCGGGGCTGCTGACCGCTCCGCCCGGCGCCCAGNGCCGGCGGCGGAAGGCGGCCGGGCCGCGCCGGAGGACCCGTCCTCGCCGGGAAGGGGCAGCGATGTGGCCGGGGGAAAGCGGAGCGGCGCCGCAGATGCCCCAAAGGCAGGGCCGGAGCCAGGCGTTAGTGCAGCTGAGACACCGCGGCAGGGCCCTGCTGCGCCTGCGCGGGGGAGCCGCGCGTTAAGAACGGCGATTTTAGAAATGACGGTCGTTTTGTTTTAAAGCAGCCTTGCTCGGCAGATCATTTCTAGTAACTGCCAGCACACGCGTGTTGCTGTGGTTGCTAGGGGATTGGGTTTTGTGCGTTCAGCAGAACCACGCTTGGAAGCGGCAGTCAAAGCGACGGGATCTCTGCCCTTCATTTCATCGCTGTGCTTTCCCACCTGAGGAAGGAGATGGCTTTCCTCCAACAACAGGCCTCCAGGCTCCCCCCACCTCACTATCCACTGAATTTGTTGGCGCCGGGGAAAAGGGGGGAAATAGTCATCTGAAAAATTTTGAATGATATTCTTAATTATCCTTCAAAAAAAAAAAAAAAACCAACACCTCTTCACAAGTGTTGTGACTCACAGTGATGGCTTCCAATCTTTGAAGCACTTTAAATGCAATAGTTAATACAGATAAATAGAGCTGGATTCTTAGTAAAAGAGCTGATGGTTGTTTAAGATCTGTCAGAACTTCATAATCTGCCTTTAAAACTCCACAGCTGACAGTGAAGGGAAAGGAAAGGGGCTTTTTCATGTTTGCTGGCACATCACCATTCCCCCAGTCAAGGCCATACTGATATTTGCATTTATCTGAGCAGCAGCATCTGGCCTAATCTCACTGTGCCAGCATCATTGGGAGGCTGTGACAGAACTCAGGAGTATGAAGTAGAAACATTTGCCTCTTATTCAAAAATGAAAATACATTCCAGTGCTGATATTAGCATGAATAAGCTGGCATTTCATTTATGCTAGAGCACATCTATGGAGATGACGAATTGGAAGCCTTACTTGTGGGACATGCACATACCAAAAGTACTGGGGCTCCTATTCACTTTTCTAGCATCACATCCAACTAATTACTCTTTCTTTATAGGTATGAATTACTCTCGGTTCATCACCACTGTCAGTGCAGCAAGAAAAGCATCTCCAATAAGACTTCTGAGTGAGTATATGCCCGCTCTGCCTAGGTTGTCTGCAAGAGTAATATTCTATGTTCTAGACTTTGCTGGGTTATCATGACTAAAGACTTGAGAAGGCTTGAAAGAAAACTGTGCTGTAAGCTGACAAGCAAGGCCAGTTAACTGCTTTGACTTTTGTCATGTTGACATGTCAAGCAGGTATAAAGAAAAAAGTGAATAGCCTTAAACCATTTCAGAAACCCAGACGGACAGAACAAATACTATTGTCACTTCGACATGCATCTGAAAATCTCTGCTACTACCTCTGAGGCAGTGCTTCTGGCACAGTTTGCTACTGAATTTATGCTGGTTGTCCAAAGCAAGCAACTGTTAATGCCTTGAAATTCAGTCGCAGCATAACATTTCTCTCCAACTAGCTTTCCTCTAGCCTGTTAACGTCCATAAATTCCTCACCACCCCCACACCCTCAGTGTTACTACACTTTCCTTTTCTGTATTATGCTATCTTTAGGCTACCGTGTTCTATAGCCTTTCATGTGATAGATAGAAAAGGTTAACTGCCTACTTGTTTACTCAGTTGAAACCTACAGGGACCTGACAGAATCAGAGCAACAGACATACTTCACTAGTTAAGCCTTCAGGGGTCAATTTCCTCTCTTGATAAGGGGTTGACATTTGCTGTTCTGCTTAAAATGCTTCATGTAGGTACAGCTAAGTCAACTAATTCACTCTAATCAGCTTCTCTGCCTTTCCAAGTGATGCATTGATACGCATCATAACACAAATATTAAGTAGCACAGCTTGTGCAGAAAGACACATTGAAGCTGCAGTTTTGGTGACAAAAGTAAATCTCTTTACAAGACCAAAAGTCACAGACATGACCCATATTGCTGAACTGATAAGAATTAACTCCCCATGCTCAAGTTTGCTAATAAGTAGCGTAGATTAAACTCAGTAACAGGAGACTTCAATCCAGATCTGGTGTCATCTGTCCTCTCATATCTGACATAAAACTGTGAGGCCAGCCTGAATGTCATATTGTGAGCTCTTAAGATTTAATGCAATCAAGTACCCTTGTTGGATTAAGGTCCAGTTTGCACTGCAGAGATTGGATCTGAATGATTGTGAAACTGACTTTGAAGCAAGAGTTAACATTTTCTTCATACTGAATTATTAACACAGTGCCTCTGCCACTAAAGCTGGGCTGCCAGAAACATTCCCAGTCCATTATGAAAAAGCTATAACCATGTGTAGTTATCAGTGTAGCTGCGCTACCGCCACAGCTAAAGTGAGACTGAAGAAAAAAAAAAAGCTGATGATTCCAAGTCAGTCTAAACAGAAGATCATTAAGATTTTAAATCCTTGAAGCTTAAGAGTCATCAGTCACAGAAAAAGTTATTGTAATAGTAGAACAGTCCAGATAAGTTATTAATAGCTTTATCTTATTTTAAAACCAAGATTACTTTTTTGTCTGTCCCATTCGTACCTCTCTCCCCACCCCACCCCTGACACCTATCCAAGTAGAAAGATGAGTGTGAAAATAATTATCATCCTTTATTTTTAACTGCCATAAGTTCAAAAAGTGAAAAATGGAACAAACTTCACTGGACCATTTTTATATACTGATTAAAAGATATGAGAAGTGTTGCAGTAATCAAATCATAACCAAAGTCTTTTCCTTTTATTCTAGCTGAATTGATGCAGAAGTCTCCTCCATCTCTCATCTCTCTGGCTGGAGGGGCACCAAACCCTAACCTTTTTCCATTTAAAAGGGCTACTGTTGCCATTGAACCTGGAACTGATGTTGAGATTGGGGAAGATCTGATGAAGAGAGCTCTCCAGTACTCAGCCTCAGCAGGGTATCTGTCACAGCTGCTTGTACTTCAAGATACCAGAATCAAAGCATCGTGAAATTCTTTATTACATTAATTTACCTGTTTGTAAAAGCTGTTTTACAAAACCAGATTTAAAATCTTTCAATTTGCCTCCCTACTCACATTTTGCTTGAAGCAGAAAGTTTTGAGCAGATGAGTAATTTTAAAAAAAACTAACACTGGTAATCCTCAAGCCAGAATATTTCCTGGCTGTTAATATTTGAGAATCCAGACTCCCAAATCACTAGGATTGTGTTTTGTAATAATGTGCTCATTAAGAGATACTGCATTGCAATATATTGTTTTCACATTCTGGAGAATTTGCTTTCATTTGGCACCATATATTAAAGTCAGTATATGCTACTTGTGGTAGTTGAATTGAAGTATTTATAGTACTGTTATTTTTATTACAAAAATTGCATATCATGAAGTTACTTTAGCACTCATCTGACCTCCCCAGCAGACAGCACTGAGTCAGGCTTGTGACAGGTTTGCAAAAATATTTCAGTACCTACAGAGGCACACAGGGCATTAATCCATGAAGTTAAGATTTTCCTCAATATTTTAATGAACCCAGCCATTTGTGAACATCCTACAAGATTTTCAGACATTCTTTTGAAAAATCTGTCTCAGAAATCCTTACTATCTGCATTATGAGCTTTGTCACATTTGAGTATGGAAAGATCACTCTTATGAGTGGATATTGTTCGGCCTCCACCCCTATTCCATCCTTTCTGAATCATTTCCACCCAGATTTCAGTATAATTTGGTATATGAACCACAGATGCCCATTCTCTTCTGCTTTTCCAGAAGAAACATTTATCTCATTTTCATAATTTGATAAAGCAGTCATAAAATCAGCATCTAACTGTGTGACAGTTAAAATCAGACTCGGGACTGTGTGCTAGGTTACACAGTGATTTAGAGGAACAGCCTAGCTTCAGCCTATATGTTAAACACACCTTATTTTGTTCATATTTCAGGATTCCAGAGCTGTTATCCTGGCTAAAGAATTTCCAGCAGAATCTACATAATCCCCCCACAGCCAACTACAGCCTTGAGCAAGGACAAATGGAAGTGTGTGTCACAACGGGCAGCCAGGAAGGCTTGTGTAAAGTAAGACCAAAAGTTTCATGTGTTAAAAGCATTTCTTTCAGAGAGATGCTTATTCTTCCATCAGTTCAGTTACACTCATCATTAAGTGAAACTGTATAAACATGGGGTACTTTGTAAAATGCATGTATCACAGTATTATTGATACAAGAAAGTGGTGTGGCAATCTAATCTGTCAGGACTGCATGAGTGTTCAGGTAAACCAAAGAGCCTGTCAGAAAATATGCTATAAGGTAGCATTTCATGTTACTCAAGAAGTGCAGTAATAAGTACATAGGTGCATTATTTGTGTTGCCATAACTCAATTCTAATTATGTTAGACTTCCTTTGATTACCTTTTCCAATCCACTCTCAATGCTGCTTAGTTGATCCTTTCTGTAACGGAAGCCCTGTTTCTATTGTATAATAGAGTGCTGTCTTTCTTAACATAGATGACAGCACCTCCACCCCTCCTCCTGCTCCCGTCCCTTCTGAACAGCTTGTAGCCATCAATAGCCACACTCCAGTCATAGGATTCATCCCATAGTTTCAGTAATGGCCGCTATGTCATAGCTTCCTGTAGCACAGTAGCTTCCAGTTCCTCCTGTTTGTTTCCCGTGCTGCGTGCATTCGTGTAGAGGCACTTCAGCAGGGCTGCCAATCATGTTACCTTCCTAGAGGGACACCCCTTTTTTCCCCCCAAGGTGTTTCCTGGCTGCTACCCTGTTGGCTCCTGCTTCCTCAGGAGCCCTTGGATCATCTTTGTTGGACTTCGCCTGTGCTGCAGTGTCCACAGTATGCCTCAGGGCAACAGGTGGAAGGTCCTTACTGTCACCCCATCCCTCCAACCCTGGTGTGTCATCCTGCTGCTTATCACAGATAATCTTGACATTATCCCCCTCCCCCTTCATATCTAGTTTAAAGCCCTGTCAATCAGCCCCACAATCTCTTGGGCAAAGACCCTCTTCCCCCTTTGAGAAAGGTGTCTCCCATTTGAGACATTTCAAATTGGTACTCTCTAGCTGATTACATCACTTCAGTTGACTCCAGCACAGATTTTTTTCATCTGCCCATTGCTTTTCTCACAGACAGCATAATGAAATGTTTATGGAGTTACTAATATCTAACCAAGATTTTTAATCCCACTAAGAAATTAGAAGTATGAAGTATATGTACAAGAATGGCACAATCTTTCTAAAACAGACTCTTTTACAGGTGTTTGAAATGCTAATTAATCCTGGGGACAACATCCTTTTGGATGCACCTACATACCCTGGGACACTAGCTGCTGTAAGTATTCTTTAGCTACAAAACCCTCTAAATGTTGCATTTAAAGTAAACAGCAATTTAGTACGTGATCTGCAGGCTTATATACTCTGTATTTACTATAGAAACGTATATAAGAATCAAGTTTTTAGAGTTAGTACAGTTAAGTTCATAAATATTAATTCCTAGAAGCTTTTCTACTAAGAGCTCTATAAAAGCTATTCCCAGGACAGAAGTTCCTCTTCCAAATCCTAGTTCATTCAAGGGCTACGGTCACATTTGGAATTGGAAGGAAAACCATCACAACCTAGTCAGGCTGAAGCAGATTTTTAACAAATGGGTATTTTAATGTGGCAGCACATTCACCTGAAGGACTTCACTGTCTGATCATATCATAGCTATAAGTAGAATGAAATTGGAATAGGCCTGAGTATGAAGATGTGAAATAGTAAAAGCTATATAAAAATAGCAAAGTTTGCTTCTGAAAGATAACTTAATCAGTATGTAATTAAATGTCAGCTCAAAGTGCCTAAGAACTGTACAAAGGGTTGGAATAGATAACACACCACAGTTTGAGTCTAGTTTCCCCTTGCATCAAAAGGAATTTTGTTATTGTTTGCTGTGCTAAGTTTGAATATCTTGTCTAATCAACTATACTTTGCTAGGAATATATTTTGCTAACACAGCAACTTGCATTTTTCGTTAAAAATGCAGAGCACTACACAGTACAAATTGAAATCCCACAGAAGGAAGACAGCATGCTCTTTGTTGGTATTTTACCTATATTTTTTCATACTGCTGTCAAGATGTCATTGCAGTAACATTTTATTCTCCTTTGTATTGCTGAATAGATCTATTGAAAACAGGTTCTTTGCCCTTTGTCAGTGAAGAGTAGCTTATAGTTCTGGCACTTCCACTGAAGTAGTGTAGATTGTCAGTAGGAAATGAAGGCGCTATGAATTTACTCTCTGTGGTGAAAGCATAAGGAATCCTGAGAGAACACAGTTCAAATTCACAAAATCCCTTTCTGCTTGCAAGACCACACGTGACTTCCTAGAGAAGAGCAGCAGCTGGACATAGGAGCGACCCATCTCTTCTCAGTTGGCTTAACAGGGCAAATAGAGCAATGTGGTAGACTTGATGAGCTTCACAGCAAATTCAGGAAAACTGTATTTTAATCAAGTGTGAATGAAATTTGAGATCTATGAAGTGAAATTTTGTATCAGTGAAATTTTACAATGCCAGTGACAAAAGGAAGACCTTTGAATTATGGGATTATGACAGTTTTGTTCCTCTTAACAGCTGAGACCTTTGGGTTGTAACATAATTAGTGTTCCTAGCGACCAACATGGAATTATTCCAAAAGCTTTAAAAGAAATTCTATCTACTTGGAGCTCAGATGATGTGAAAAATGGTAGCAACCACCTCCCCAAATTCCTGTACACTATTCCAAACGGATGCAACCCAACTGGAAACTCTCTGACCGCAGAGCGCAAGAAGGAGATTTACCAGGTATGTAGCCAGGGCCTCGTGAACCTTGTAGGTGAAAATGGGTGAATGTCAGTCTTGTTTCAGTTGAGGATACTCCACGTGTGGTATTTGGGCCCATTATTCATACAGTAGACATTCCTCCTAGAACTTGTTTCTAGAGGAACCTCTTTCATGACAACTTTTCAGAGGTGGACTATGCATTAGACAAATTTTTTTTGCAATAGTAGCTCATTGCTGGCTGGTATCTTTGCCGTGGACATCCAACTGGACTGAATGCAAGTTTTCTGCATAGTTTGAGCACTACGTGGAATAGACCTTAAGTTATATACACGTGTCCTTGTACTGCAGGTACCATGTTTGCTCTTAATAGTTTGATGTCTAAATTGGGCATTTGAAAGCTTGTCTTGATAGGGCCTTGTATATAGTGAATGAGCAATCCATAGGAACATAATATGGTCCTGGTAATAGGGCCAAGGTATAGGAAGAAATGAATTTACAGTGTCTTTACATTTTAACATATCTTTACTTTTTATTCATTTCTTTAGCTTGCAAGAAAATATGATTTCCTCATAATAGAAGATGATCCTTACTACTTTCTTCAGTTTGAAAAGGTAATTTGGCTCCCATACTCCTTAGTAACACCTTTTCTGATCCAGGAGATAACTAAGGTTTGAGCCATGGATCTTCCTACATGCTCCTTCATGTCCTACTGAAGTAGTTGTAGGCCTCACAGTCTATGCTATACTTTCAGTTGTTGTTCCCTTTGTGGCATTTTATTGCCTCAGTCCTGTTAATCAGTGGTTCAAATTCCTCACACCTTATACAGGACACAATTTCATTCAGTAGTCAGAAAATGGCAAAGACTGCCTCCAGAGTAAAACAAGTACGCCACTGAATCAGCACTTGAAAATAGCAGCCTCTTAATGTACCTTTCAGTCCAGTCTTTCACTCAGCGGAGGACTGCCTACTCCCAATCTACTATTTCCCATTTTTACCCGTTTGCCTTTTGGACAATCTGAGAGAGTTCTCCCAGATACTACAGGAAGTAGTGCTGGATAATGGGCAGTTTCCCTCCTTCAGGTAAATTTTCCCCAAACGGTTAACAACCAAGTGTTTACCTGTCTTCACACATGGATCTACACTTGCACAGTTCTGAATTAAAATCTGGTCTTGCACACCAGTAAAATATCAGTAGAAGCTAAAGTGCAATATCTTCCATTCTGAAATACATTTTTCTGGGAGGAGGCAATAAAACTGCTTCACTTACTCATTAAATATCTATCTTTGTGTAGCTTTGTTAGAAAGCATAAGGGTAAAAGGTGTAAAAGTAGAATTCTTGATGAGGAAAAGGTGTGCTGAACTCAAATCATCAAAATTCTATCATATCTTCCAATTTCCTTTTTAATATAAAGCTAAAAGCTGTAGGGTCCCATCTTAGAAACTACAGTATCTGTTTACTGCATAAAAAACAATCTTGGCAGAGAAATCATTATTTCTCTCTCCTGCTGATGGCATCATACCAAGACTTGAACTGAACACTTGTATGCTGAACAGTGGGCTGAGCATCAAGAATAACAAGGCTGATTGCTTGATGACTTTCATAGAATATTGTAATCACTTCTCAGACAGCTAGCCTAAACAATTACTTGTCAGCAAGTTATTGCATTTTTTTTCCTTGGAATGCACATCTGTAAAATATTTACTATCAAACTAGTTAAGAAATTAATTGTCTTCATAGTAAAGAAGATAATTCCATCATAATCCTTACTAGCACCTTGAATTTTATTTTTTATTTTTCTTCCAAGCCGTGGGCTCCAACTTTCCTTTCAATGGATGTGGATGGCCGAGTTATCAGGACTGACTCTTTCTCTAAAATTCTGTCATCTGGGTAAGGCCTGCTTCAGACTGCTTAGCATTCCCCGTTCAGTTAAGGCACAAGACTAATGCTTCATGCAATGTGATCAGACATGTCATAGTGTTCTTTTCATCTAATACCTATGCATTTCTGGAATGCACTTTTGAATCCACGGCTTCTGAGTCCACTCACTTTTCATGTCATCTCTTGGCAGTCATTTAAGTCCAGATTCTGTTTCTCTTCTGATGCTGATAGTTAAGCCACTCTCCCCAGACAGCCCATTCCTGCAGACACCATCTAGGCAGAAGACAGATGCTGGATTCCAGCTCTGTTCTTGGAGCTCCTAGGAGCTTTTCTCTCTTTTTCCATTTCTCTTATCTCTTACCATTCCCGCAGACACCCTGAACTTGTAATACAGAAGAGGAATGATAGCATCATTCTCCATGAACTATTCATAGGGTTATACTGATCTGTCATCTTCTAGCCTTACATTTCTTTCAGATTGTTTCCACTTGCCTGAAAAACTACGCTGGCTGTTTCCCATTTCACACAAGTCAACATATTTGATTTTTAACTTGCTTTGGTTTATTATCCTAATAGATTTAAGAAAGTAATGTGAATTCTGCACTGGCAGCTAGTGGATTATAACCCCATCCCTAAGAAAGCAGAGACAACATGACACTAAGTGTGATTACACTTTCAGAAGGGACACTGCAAAAAGGTGTGATGTGGTTTTACCTTTGTCAAAGATGCATATGAACTTACTGGTTCTGTTTTTCTTCAGAGAAAAACTTCAGACAATCTGTAAATAAGGATCATGAGAACTGAAGCATGAATAAGTTTCAGTCTAAATTCCGCTTATTTTGCAGTACTGAAAGAGTAAAGCCGTTTGTCACTTCCCAGCTGTTCTACATAAGGCCTGAGCATTCATGATTTTTCATTATGTCAAATCCTACTTTTCCTTCCATTTGATTTGTGTAATCTTTACAGTTGCAGAGGAAAGCTTACAAGTGTGGGATATGTTCTGAGGTCTCAGAACTAAGAAGCTACTATGAGCATTAAAAACCCTTAAGTATTTTTTATTTCATGACTTTGCTATTCAGATCATACATTGCATAAGCCTGGGACCTAGGGCAGTATTAAGATAAAGATAAATGCATGAAAGATCCTTACAATATCAATGAAATGGTTACATGTTTCCCAGTTATAAGTTAAACCATAAGTCACACAAAGTATTAGCACATAGCATTTCTGTAGTAACTTTTTTTTTTTCTAGGTTAAGAATAGGTTTTCTGACAGGTCCCAAGCCTCTTATCGACAGAGTTGTTCTACACATCCAGGTTTCAACAATGCACACCAGCACCTTCACACAGGTGAGTACCAAACTGCCAACTGAATTGTATTTAGTTGTATTTAGAAAAGATAGCATATTCTAAGTCATAAGTCATTCCAAACAGCTCTGCACTTTTGTAGGTTTTTTTTTATAATAAGCACCATACATTGTCAATTCTGCCAAAGAAAGAGAGACCACCATAGAAATTACAACCAGAGCTAGAGTGCATGGAAAGCACAGCTAATACGCCCTTACCCTCAGATTTCAAGAATCAAGATGTAAAATACTTTATATCTCTGGCTAGTAGGTTCATTTGAAAAACCTCAATGTAGAGCATACATTGGAAGAAGCATTGCATTTTATTCTGATTTTCATTCTACTTTGTAATTAGAGCAATACTGGCAGCCCACAAAGGCATTACAAAGTGGGTTGTCAGCTACAGCCTCTTTATGGTTAGCAATAAACAGACATTGAGCACAGCTAAATATGACTTCCATCTTCCAGCTCTATTACTTCGTCACAGAGGCAGTATTAAAGCAGGGAGGCTGATACGAGCAGGAAGGTAAAGCAATATACATCACCTTCCTTTTCTCCCTGATTACCATATTTAGCTCTCCATCCATTTTTCCCTCTCCCCACCCCAGCTTCCAAACACTGCCATGATCCTGGGAGGCAGCAGTAACTCACACTACAAAGGCCTGTTGCTGTTGCCACCTCTGTTTATCAAGGGCTCCAAGAGACCCTGCATGCAAGTTTGTGCCTGTGGAATTCTGAATAGTGCATCAGGCTATATATCTGCTGGTGATTGAGGAACAGTCCTGTTTAAAATATGCTCTTGATGATGTGTTTTGTTTCTTTAGATTATGGTATCACAGCTGCTTCAGCAATGGGGAGAAAAGGGTTTCTTGGAGCATATAGACAGGTAGGGTCATGTCACATGCTGAATCCCATCATTTGTCATTCTGCTTCTTGTTACCTACATAAAACATTCTTTGTAGTAAACAGGTCAGAGGAGGTGCATCAGTATTACGCCTAATGGATAAGCCAGGTCACCAAGACTGCCAATATGCACACAAGAGTCCTGAAAGAGCTTAGGGTGAAGTTGCAGACATGCAGATCAGAGCACATAACCCACCACTACAGGCTGACAATCTGCCAGTCCATAGGCATGGTCATTATGCAGCTCCCATCTGAAGGGAATTCGAGAACATTCTGGTAGCTCCAAAAGTCAGTGAGTAAAGTTTTCATCCCTGCTAAGGTGGTAGGGTCTATAGAAAGACTAAGATCACTGAGCACATAATCTATTTAGATAAAGACTCAGTATAGCATCTATAAAGGGAGCTTTTGCCTAACTCAATATGGCTTCACCTTCTAAAATTCTTAATCTAATCTTAACATTAATCTAACTAGTACTGGGACCAGTGCTATTTAACATCTTCGTCAGCAACATGGACAGCGGGATTGAGTGCACTCTCAGGTTTGTAGACAACACCAAGCTGCGTGCTGATGTCAACATACTGGAGGGAAGGGATGCCTTCCATCAGGACCTTGACAGGCCGGAGAGGTGGGCCCATGCCAACCTCATGAAGTTCAACAAGGCCAAGTGCAAGGTCCTGCACCTGGGTCAGGGCAATCCCAAGCACAAATACAGGTTGGGCAATGATAGGATTGAGAGCAGCCCTGAGGAGAAAGACTTGGGGGTGCTGGTTGACAAAAAGCTCAACATGAGCCAACAGTGTGCAAGTGCAGCCCAGAAAACTATGTCCTGGACTGCATCAGAAGCAGCATGGCGAGCAGGTTG
The DNA here is from genome assembly GCA_013401335.1 of Brachypteracias leptosomus. Classification (NCBI taxonomy): domain Eukaryota; kingdom Metazoa; phylum Chordata; class Aves; order Coraciiformes; family Brachypteraciidae; genus Brachypteracias; species Brachypteracias leptosomus. Next base: position 43,673 of record VYZX01026633.1, read on the forward strand.
AGGGAGGTGACTCTCCCCCTCTACTCTGGTCTTGTGAGACCCCCACCTGAAGCACTACATTCAGCTTTGGAACCCACAACAAAAGAAGGATGTGGACCTGTTCATGCTGGTCCAGAGGAGGGCTGTGAAGATGATCAGGGGGCTGGAGCAGCTCTCCTACAAGGACTGGCTAAGAGAGTTGGGGTTATTCAGCTTGAAAAAGACAAGGCTCCAGGGATACCTTATTGCAGCCTTCCAGTATTTGAAGTGGGCCTACAGAAAAAGTGGAGAGGGACTTTTTTCAAGGGCTTGTCATGATAGGACAACGGGTAATGACTTTAAACTGGAGGAGGGTAGATTTAGATTAGAAATTAGAAAGTTCTTCACACTGGAACAAGTTACCCAGGGAATTTGTGGATATTCCATCAGTGGATGTGTTCGTGGCCAGGCTGGATGGGGCTTTGAGTAACCTGGTCTAGTGGGAGGTGTTCCTGCCCCTGACAGGGGGATTAGAATTAGATGATCTTTGAGGTCCCTTCCAACCCAAACCATTCTATGCTAAAGATTGGAAAGACCTACAGAGAGCAGTGAGGTTCACCTGCACACACTAAATATTGCCTTTATCACCACTCTTGGAGACAGAGCACTGGGCTAAGGTCTAACTCAGCAAGGCATTTGTTACATACAGACTGACATGCATTTGTTTTTCATTTATTATGCTGAAGAAGCATAGTTTCTTTTGAGTGTCTGTTCTTCATTTCAGATGTCATATTCAGATACCATTAGAACCCCAACCTTCCTACTTCAGTGGAAGCGTACTACACTGTGCAGTGGCCTGTAACAGGAATGTAAGCAAAGCATGGAAAAAGTTCTTATATCTCCTTGTAAGAGCCACTTCTGTTCCCTGAGCACCTGCCTGTTGTTCAAATTGTAAACACCAGTATTAAAAAACCAACCAAACAAACAAAAACCCCAACAAAGCAGACACACTAGCCCTAGTTTTGTCTTGATTTAAGAATTAGGAACATAAAGATTGAAGGTTTTGCAGGGAAACTTGGGCAACACTTTTAACATAACTTTCAGCAGTTAGAAAAATATATCCTAAATACAACTCTTCACTTACCTTCTTGTAGGCCAAGGCCTGCTTGCTCAACCCAGAAGGCTGTTTTTCCTCTCGAGCTGATGAAAACAGTGCTGTACTAGGGTAGCTCCAACCCTTTATAACCTCTAATCTCAGTTGTCAGGTGGCTTATTGATGAGGTCCAACAGCTGACTGTAATCTCTTCCAGGTGATTTCTTTTGGACAAGGTTGACTTGTTAGATCATGCTTTTGAGTAGGAGCTACTCTGTAGTTTGGAGCAGCTGTGTTTTTGTGGAAGTAGCAGTTGGTATAGGCTAAGTCCCAAAACTATATAAGCTTGTGGTGGTGGTGGTGTTTGTCTATCAAAGCATAATAAAATACATCCAGAAATCAAAGCTTTTGGTTCAGAGTATTAAAAAAAAATCTAAATGTAAAATTACGCTAATTACTATGTATGTTTTCTCTACAGAAATGAGAACACATTTGCATTTGATTTATGAACTCTGTATCGGGCATTTTTCATGTCTTCTTGTGCACAGTTGTCTCATTTTATGTCAAAAAAACCCCGCTGTACAAGACCACATTGAAGGCTTGGGTTAGGGTCATTTTCCCCAGTAAGAGATTGAATTTTTTGGAATGTTTACTTAAAGTGTGAAGGAGATAGGTTCGGAAGTTTAGAAAAGGGGGAGCTGTCAAATAGCCATGACAGGTTTATCGTATGATTTGCTCTTTACCTTGTGAAATACCATTTCCATGTGTACCTGTTACACAGATTCAACCCAAATGCACAAATATCAAGTCTGTGCTTTTGCTTATGTTTAAGTCCTTCATTTTCTTCAGTGTGCCTGTTCCGTGTGGTAAATATTGCTATTGCTATGCCATACTGATATGACAGAATGGATATAATATATAAAGAGTATCCGTGACATGTAAAGTTTAAGAAGCAGCCACACAGGCACTTCCTCTGTCTGGTTGCTCAGTGCTTTGTTGGAGACACACTGAAGCATTCACGACTTCTCTGGTACATACACAAAGTTTTATACAGAGTATGCTGCATTGTGCCCATCTGGGATATGCTCCTGTTTCCATTAAATATGTACTTAGGTTGTTCAAGGAGAAAAACTTTGTTTCTGCCTTTGGAAACAAATGGACTCTAAAGCGCTTTAAGGTCATGACTTTGAGTTGATAATTTACTTTCAGAGTGGTGGACTTCTACAGGACCCAGCGGGATGCAATGGTCATTGCTGCTGACAAGTGGTTAAAAAGTCAGTGAGTGCAACACAGCTAATTACTTAAACTTTTTTCTACCTATTTATCATCTTTGTGTTCATGAGAAATCACTAAAGTTCATCACTTGACTCAAGTGACAGATAAGCACTATAAGCAAATCAATGACATTAAATATTAAGCTTAGGACGAATTATCTAGTGCTGCTGTTTTTGTGATTTTTTGGTGGGACAAGGAGATGGTGATGAGAAAGAAGTTCACATTACTGTATAAAGCAGTTTTACAAAGAGCATATATTTCACTACACTAGATTCTTATACTTTTTATGTCTAAAATGTCTGAAATAGCCAGAATTAGTGGCCTTAGTTTAAGATATAAACAATCAATATAGCTGTAGTAATAATCATTTTTTTGTCAGAAATCAATTTCAAATGTCTCCTTTTGTGGTTAATCATGGAGCATTGAAAGAATTTGATCAACAATAATTCAATTACAGTTAGTGACTCACTTCTTTTTGTCAGTCTAAGTGGAATCAGCAATAACTGCTTAAGAGCTGCCCACCTGCTTTTGATGGCAGTTCAGAACCACAATGAAAAAGAAAAAATACTTCATATCTAAAAACCTGGAAGTAGCAAGAGTAATTACAGTAATGGTTATGTGGTGCCAAAGTACCCATGTCCCATGGTTAAATACAACAAGGAAGAGATGGAGAAGATGTCAAGTCAAATAAATAGTTTCTTAAAAAAACATGTCCAAAACCAGATTAAGAATTCTAGGTAAACAAAAGGTACACAGTGATACTAAGAGAAACTGCATCAGAAAAATTATGTCTGATAGTTTACTTGATCAACAAATACAGTTTGTTAATGTTTGAGATTTCTGTAATTCACAGCAACCTTTTTCACAAAAAGTATCAAGGATACAAGTGCTCAGTGAAGTAACCCACAGATGCGATTAGGAGTGCTTTGAGTTTGGCAAGTGGCACCTTGGCTCTGTGGCCTACATGTCCTTGGAGTTCATTGAAGCAACAAATCCACAACACTCAATCTATGTCACTTAAAGGTGGGGCAGAAATTCCTTTCTTAATTCTCTTCTCTCTCTTTCTCCAGACTTGGCAGAATGGTACCCTCCTGCTGCTGGCATGTTCTTATGGATCAAAATAAAGGGTGTTTCTGATACACAGCAGCTGATCATGGAAAAAGCTTTGCAGAAAGAAGTATGACTGGTTTAATGGCATATGATGTTGAAATGAGAGAAGGATAAAATAATTTTACCATATCTGTCTGCACATACACGCAGACATAAAAAAGCAAGGGAACTTGCTGTGCACCAAGTCTGCAAGTCAGGCATTGTCACATAGTGACTCCTTCATAAAATATTTTCGTGTCTGTGTTCAAATATTTATATTTAATCAGCTTACTTTAAAACATAATATATAATACAATGTCATATGTACAACATATATACATATAACATCAATATATGTACCTATACAAATGATGGCTGACCACTCTTTAATATGAGAAATTAAGTGTGATTTTATTTCTACAATTTATAAGAGCCAGCACAGTGTTCTCAGTAAACTACATCCCACCACACTAGTGCTTCTAAACATTGTGACAATCAGCCAGACCTGGTAACCCACCAGCATAGGTAACTAAAGCCTAAGAATCCTCTGATCTTCTTATGAAAAGTCTGATTCCAGGCTGCATATTTTGGCTTCTCATTTTGAAGAGAAGAAATACATTATGCCATCTTCTGATAATACTGTTTCAGCAGTGAGCCTTGTCAAATTTAATTTAACATTGTGTTTTAAAACTGTAAAAGTGGTGATAACTAGGTGGCAAATCAATTTTTCTAAGGTGTTACTGGTTCCTGGAGGAGCATTCAATATCAATAGTTCAGAGCCAAGTTCTTATGTCAGAGCTTCCTTCTCTCTGTCTTCTCCAGCACAGATGGATCTGGTACGTGATTGGGTTTTTTTAAACATTCTTATCAAGACAGTTTCTCACATAATAATGCTCCCTTGTTTTGACTTACTTCTTATGTGTTTTCTTTTTCTTTCTTTTTCTTGGGGATTTAGTACTTAGGTGGTTAGGCAGTACTTCTGAAGCAGTATTAGCTGTTTCTTAAGCAAGACACTCATACAAATGACCAGAAAGGTACCAAATTTTTAGGACCAGTTAAAATTTTTCTGTGTATCTCAAACATGTAGAGTCTCACACTTAATCCTCCCAGGCATGATTCATAAGGGCTTTACTGAAGTCAGAGTAAGTTTTGCTATTTGCTTTAGCATTATCAGACATCATAGATCTTTTATTTTCCAAACTTTCCATCCCTGAGATTGAATTACCTGTTTTCTTTTGTGCCTGTGTGAGTTGTCAATCCTTTAAAAGACAGAATATTGTTTTTCTTTCGTACAATTGACATATATATTGTATTTCATTTCTCAGGAACTTATCTTCCATGTATTTTAGGAACATTTTGGATGTTATTTGGTTGTATCTGTAAAATCAGTGGGGAGAAAGATAGGAGACATTTTATTTGTACAGATTTAATACTTGTTTGATTCAGGTGCTTTGAAATAGTTCAATATTTGTAGTTGTACTTTCATTCAGTTGTGAAGGTTTGTAACAAGCACTTCTATTGCCTTTCTGTTTCTTCTTCTGTACTCTATTTCTTCTTCTTTGTAAAAGTAATTCATAATCATACTATTGACAGTCAAACTGTAACTTTTATATGCTTCCCCACTCAACTGTTCTTCCTTCTCTTTCAGCTTGGGAGGCTCAAGACCCTTATATTAAGATAATAGAGACACTCTTCCAGGGATCACTAATTGTATTACAAGCACAACTGCTTAGTTGCATCTGCACTCCAGATAACCTTTGAACATCACTGTCTGTGTTTTTCTGTTTCAGAAAACTCTGCTTTTTATTTTCTATCAGAGAAGTGTAAGCGTTGTCCAGTCAAAGCCCATACATGTTGTTAAAAAAGGAAAACAGAATTTCAACAGAATTTTTCAGTATAAAATACTGAGTTTGTGTATGGTTAGGGTAGTTTAAGTAGCTTTATAGGTTTGTTGTGTTGGCTATTTAAGTAATGCTGGAATATAAATGTGATCTATATTTGTGTCATTGCAGGCCTTCAGGAGACTGGCTGACCTTATAAAAGAAGCTTTGTGAAAAAGCTAAACAGAGCTCTTGCTGTGATCAAAATCGTCTGAAGAAAATAGATGTTTGGATTTTATCAGAACACTTTAAAAGCAAGCACAATACAGTGGATGTTTCCTTAGATCATTTCAGCTAAAAAAAAGTAAATGAAAGAGTGAAAACTAATTTCCTTGATTTTTTTGACAGGACATTGCGTTGCTAAATTTATTCCGATTCAGAACCATTTAAAATACTTAACACAAAACGTTCTGTTTCCCATCACATCCATGGTTTTCTTAGATTTGAATTGATTTTTGTTCTGGTTTTTGTTTTCCGTTTGGGTTGGGAAACAGGGAAATGAGTTACTTAAGAAGTTGCACCTGAGATGGCCTTAGCCACTGTTACTTCATCCCAACTGATACATTTCTCCAACACCTTACGCTGGAATTGGTTTTGTCCTCCTGTATGGCATCTGGTTTTCAAGATTTGAAAATATGTATTTGTGCTGCTAGCTCTCTTCTTCCTCAGGCCAACACCAAACTCAGCAACATCCCCATAGCATATCTTAATCTTTTCATCTTTTATTCTTTATCTGTTTTCTCCATCTCAAATCAGCCAAAGGGGGAACACACCACTGAGAGAGAGATCAGCAAGCCCCCCCTAACAAGAACTTTCTTCCACAAGAACTCTCTTCAAACTGATCAACTCCTTGTTGCTTCTCACAAACTGGTCGGTTCCTGGTTGATATAGCTGTAGCCTCATCCACCACCTCAACCATGATCACCTGGGGGAAGGCAGGACCTCACACAGTTGGGCCAGGTTCTGCCTCTGGGGCCTTGGGGAACAAAACATGTTGCTGGGTTGTGACTCATCCATAGGTCAACTCCAGCTCGGGGCCCACAGCCCAGGCCCCAGCACTTCAGTATTTAGTTTTACTAAAGTTTTGTCAGATAAAACTGATGAAAGGATGTTAAAAAATTGAAACTGATCCAGCAAAGATAGGCTGTGATTACAAATCACACTATCTGGCCTAAGGTCCCTTGCAATTTGCATGGGTTTTGCAGCTTATTCTCTGGTTTGTAAAAGGTTTTCTGATTGCTGGCTTCCACTTCAGTCTGTGAATAATTACTGTGTACCTGTGTTAGAAAATCGCTGGTTTGCAAGGGCATGTGGATGTGCTAATAGAACTGCTTTCTGCTCCTAGTTCATCAGTCAGATGTGGTTTTGAACAGAGATTGTATGTACCTGAACAGGGGGCCCAGTGGAAAGGACAGTACCCTGACACTGCCAGATGTACAAAGTAATCAAAATGAAAAAATAAAGAAATGTTTTGATCTCTAATCCCTTGGTCGTTATCATCCCAAACACACTTGGCAACATGTACAAAATGTTCAGAAAGTTTTAATTGTACAGGCTCCCCAAGGCTTCCCATTTTGCTTAGTGACTTGTTTTATTTACTGTTTTGAGTGAAAGCGCTGTGGTTTTCTACCTATAGCAGATGGTTGCTTCTTTATGTGCAAGTGTTCAGAATTTCAAAGTAAAAATACATGTTCAAGGATCCCACCAACCCTTCAGCAGCTCAGGTAACCCAACCAAATAAGGGTCAGGCACAACCTTACTTAACTGGAAGTTTCACAAGAGTTATGGTTTTGGTACCACAATAATTTTCGTTCTCTCTTTTCCCTCTAGTTATAAATAGCATGTGTCATACCAAACAGGCAGGGATGTGTGCCTTTTTCAGCATCTCTCCTATCAGCAGGATCATTCCAGTGCCATCAGTCCAGCATCACCTTTTATCTCTCTCAAACCTTTCACTTTAGTTACACATCCAGACTGCCTCTGCACTTTACAGCTTCTTGAATAGCATATCTAAGCTCAATCATTTCCCCACTTCCCAGAGTACTGCAACTTCTAGTCAAGTCCACGTGATTTTCAGACTAATTTTATCCAATTTGATATCAGCACATGAAGCCTTTCCTCTCAGCCCCTGAAGTGCTGGGGCCTGAGCAATAGGCCCTGAATTAAAGTTGACAAATGGATGAATCTCACAACTGGACGGTGTGTGTTTGTGACTGAAACCAGGAGAGGATTTTTCTCTGCTAGGAAATTAGCTGGTTAGCTGTGAGAACAGATGCATCTATCCTAAGAAATGGGTGATTAAAACCAAAACAGATAAAGGTACCTCCTCTCTGAGTTCCCTCCCAGGCTTGGGGGACCTTGGATGGAACCCAATGAGAAAAAAATCACAGGTGTCCCACTTTTTGAAGAGGATTGCCTATGCAACCTGAGTTGTTTATTCAATAGTATAAAAGCTGGTCCCTCTTGCAGTGAGTTCAGAAGCTGACCTGCAGGTGGATGCACTGTGCAGGATCTTCCCTGTTACCAGAAAGGCCCTGAGTGTTTGCTGCAACTGGGACTCCCCAGCAACAGTGGGACCAGACAAGGAATCGGGTGGGACAAGGGTGATGGTTTTGACAATGTATCTTCCTAGCAATTACCATAATGGCTTTTGTATGACTACGGTCAAGTTTCTGACTTGGCTTATTCCTTTTGCTGTTATATCATCTACTATGATTAGATTTATTACCCTGTTTATTCCCTCTGCTGTTAACCATATTCTATCATTTTTGTATCTGCTGGAATTAGACAATAAAATAAGCTTGTGGCTGCTGCTGGTAGCTGTATCCTTTATGCTGAGCCAGGGAATTGGCAAAACAGCTCCATTCAGAGTATGTGGTATGGTTGCAACTTGTCTGTCCCCCCTGCCCTCCCTCTGCAAACAGGGCTGGGTCTGTTGTCCCAGCACCTCATCTTCAACCAAATGCACGTCTCCAGATTCTGCTCCAGTCCTCCCTGTCAGCTTCAGGAGCTGGGCTGCCACTGTCAGGTAGGCAAGACTCTTGGGGTGACAGTGCAAGGTTAGCCCACAGTCCCAACGCTGCTCTGCAGGCACCAACACTGTCTTTGAAAACAAACTTGTCCCTTTTTACAGTTTGATGGTGCTAATGGGGGGTCCTAACTAGCAGTGCCTCCTGTGTAGTGCTGCTTAACAGCAAGGTTTCCCATTTCAACTCAGTTTCTTAAGCATATGTAGAAATTTTGACAGCTCTGACTTTGCATCAGTAAGGTAATTTTTATCTTGGGTTCAACTTAGAAAATCATTTTATGCAACAAAATGAATGGATGTGTCTTTTAATTAATATATTTTTACAGAGAAGTAAATGTAAATGTCATTTAAGACTGATTCCAGTTCTCAGGCAAATGCTATTGTCATTGTCAAATGCTATTGTCATTGTCAAATACTATTGTCATACTGTCATTCAGCCAGACTTGAATTAGAAAAACATAATCAAAACCACAATCATAATAATCAATCATTATTAAGTAAGCTTTATATTGGTGATGTGTTGAATAATATACCTCTTAATTTTCAGATATGTAAATGTTAATTTAGCATAATGTAAGCAAAATGCAATTCCATTTGCTGCATATTAGATGCTTTTGCTATCAGCTAATTTAATTTTGAGAGAGTTTAGGTTTTTTCCCTGACTGTGGTGAAGCATCTAAAATTAAATTAATATCCTGAACAATGCAAATTGAACAATGTCAGTGAAATCTTATATTCACATAGTGTTTCCCTGAACCTCTTAAAGCACTGTTCCTGGTCTCCTGGGAGAGAGCATTCAATGTAATTAAATGTTCCTGGAGGAAGCCATTTAGCAACAAAAGGAAAAGGGTGGGCAGCCTTTTCATCTAGAAAGAAAGGATGTGGCAAATCAAAGTTTTGGCTTTTTCCTTTCTGTTTCATCCAAGAGTAAATAACCTCTCTCATACATAGCTGGCTTTAAGCCACCTGATACAAGCAACACAATTTACCATTGGGGAACTGAGGATACAGAGGAAGAAAAGGGCTCGTGCAACGCCTCCTACTTCTGCTTTGTGAATTTTACAGATGTAGCAAGGGGGAGCAGCTCTTCCCTGGGAGAAAAGAAATATTAACTATAACGTCAACATCATTTCTGAACTTCTGCATAAAATAAATTTACAAATTTTAGGTTCACACAAGTCATTGATCTGAAGGAAAATCTCCCCCTTCACTTTCAAATGACAACCCTTCAGAACAGCTGTAATTAATGAATAATTGAGAAAAAAAACTAGGGGGAATTCATTAGGAGAACATGTGTGTGTATACAATACAACAGTTTTTACATTAAACTGCAAGCAAGCAGAGAATTATTTAATCTAATTTAATGTCAGTCCCTGAGTGTCAGTGGTAGCATCCAAGAATTTATAGAGTTTTTGTGGAAAACACTTGGTTTAGTTTTGGGAGGTTGTCCTCTAAATTCTGAATGAAAATTTCATTTTAAACTTCATCCTTTAAAAATTGTTTGCTCTGTGTGGAACCTTGTGTTTTAAAACCTTGTAGCCTATAGATGTCCAGGGCTTTCAGTTCTTCCTTTGAAATCTGAATTGTGAAACACCAGGGCAAATATTTAAGAGAACTCCATTGAGCTGTACTGGTGCATGCCTTAATCTGTCTTGTTTTCTTTTTTATTTAATAACAGTTTTTGAGCAGCTCACTGCAGACTGTGTCTTAGATGGGAACAGAACTATTGCAGTGCTTGAACTGTAATCATTCTGAATGAAAATCACTCTGTGAATACAAAGGAACATATATTTTCATTCTTCTAACATTGCTCTCAGGAATACCAGTACTTCTCTTTTCTCATAAAGGCAGTGGAGGCTAATGTGTAACCCTGCAAAGCTCAGGTATCACCATGGGAGAAGGATCAGGATCTTGATGATTCTTTTTGTGAATAATATCCCAGACTTGTTAACAAATGTGACTGCTGCTAGAAGATTCCTTGTTAGCTGTACAGAATTTAGACTATACCTTCAAAATTATACTTTTTTTTCATTTGCAACTTACATTAAATCAGATCTGGATTGATGTAGCAAGTGAATATGCTGTGATGTAAGCTGGAAAAAATTAACATGAAGGTATTTCTGTTCCTTGATTTACATAGAATTTTAAACTTACTCTACATTTGGCTAATAATGAACTTTGAATCTAAAAGGTTCAAAAGACTAAAAATATTTTCCTGAACTTTCCTCAAAAAGATCAGACATTAACAGAGGTAGACTACCACTAGCCTGGCCTGGGATTTTGGCTCCTGGTTATTGTATGCTGGAATTTCTAACCAGATCCAGCTTGAGGCACCAGCCTTAAAACCCTCCTGGTATCCAGATGCATTAGCAGATGGGAAAATTTTCAGTGCACATCACCACCGGCCTGTAGCCACTAGGGACATGGTGGAGCATCTATGTGGCTCCATAGTACTGGAATAAGCACCAGAAGATGATGGTGGCACATCCTGGATTAGCTGTAGGCAACAGCACTGAAGAAAGGACAAGGTCGCAGCTTTTACACACTGCACATCTGAGCATGTAACTGCACGGCAGATCAGCAGAACCCTGGAGGAGCAACCACTGCAGTATCTCTTTCAGGAAAGAGAATATAACCCATGTAATTCTGTGTAAACCCAGAATCTGAGAATATTAAAAAACCCTAGTGGTTTGCAGAAATGAAAAATCTTTTCTATTCTTTTTTCAGCTTGTTACATCATTTGAATCCAGAAATCTGCTGATTTGTGTCATCAGCATGAACTTATCAGCTTATCTGCATGTAAAAACACTTCAGAAAAAACCCATCTGGTTTGGCTTCTTAGAGAATACTCAATGTAATTGATATAGCATTAGCTTTTCTCTTGTTATTTAGCCACGAAAAGATATCACAAGGTAGAACACCTCTTGCTATGAAACTGACAGGCAAAGTTTGATGTTAGCAAGCATGAACATGGCTTGTTCATCTCCATTTTGTAGTCACCAGAATGCAGGAACAATTTGAAATAATTTCTTCGCTTTTTTTTTTACATTTTACTTTTTCTTAATGTCTTTAAAATTTAAATTTCATCTAGGGAAAGCCAAAATTATACTAAATTTAACTAGACAAACTAATCTCTATACTGCTGCTAGTTATGTTTATAAAGTTGCACTAGTACTAGCCCAGTTATTCCAGAAGAAGTTTTTGGAGTTAAATCTGTACTGATGAATTCTGTTTCTGTTTTTGTGGGAGAAAGAAGTTTTTTCTGACAAGGTAAATTATTTTATTGCCTTATATGGAATCCTCTTTCAATTAGACAATGTATAATTTAATATACCCTCTCACTGCCTCTTCCCCAAAACAATAAAGAGGAGGGATGGCAACACCAGTTCAGTTTTCTTGGTGGAGTATGTAAAATACTATTTTCAACACAGTTTCAAGAACTTGGAAACTATTATTTAACCAGCAAATAAGCCAGTTCCTGCATCTCTGAGGAGACTGAGAAGAGTTACTTAGTATGACCATAACCAGTTAAACTGTAAACATTTCATACATCCTAGAAACATGAAAGGAAACAGCAAAAAGCCCTTAAGAAATATCTAAGAAAATAAATACTATATCACAAACCTAAACCAAAAGAGAACAGCCTTGATTCTTACAGAAAGGTTATTCACTGTTTTTTTCACTTCTTTTCCGCTTCAAGGATTCAACCCACACTTTTGCATCTCAGTGCATTTTTTTTTCACCTGGACTTCTTTGTTCAGCTCTTTTCATTTATCTCTCCAATCATTCCCTCCATGGGCCCCCCCAGTAACATATTTTTTCAATAATCAAGGCCAATTATTCTTTTATAAATGCCGCCATTTTGTTTATCTTTATTAATTTGGTGACTGAGTATGCTATTACCTTATTCTTATTACCTATGCATTGTTGTAGGTCACATCATACATAATCCCATCTCATCCCACCCCATAATTAAACTCTGGCTGGTGGCAAGTCCTACCCAAACACTTTTTCACTTAAAGCAGTCAGCACTACTATAGGACACCAGCACTGAGTTTGGGGAGAGGTACCTCAGAAGGGTAACTATCAGGAATATAATATTGCCTTTATAACCAAGTAACAGCAGTTATGCTAATGAATAAGAGTGTTTGTTTCTGCTTCCTAATTGGCATAATAAAATGTTTTCCATTTTTTATCTTTTTTATTCTTTTTTATTTATTGTTACTTATTACGAGTCATATAAATTAGGAACTAGTGGTATATATCAGGCAACAGATTACTTTGAGTTACTCTGTTTAAACTTTTCTACTGGATACCTTTAGGAACTCCTTATTTTTACTCTCCAGATGGATTAGGTTACTCAGCAATAGTATTTTTATGAAGCCTATTACAATGGCAATCTTCTATGGCCGTGTTTAATTCGCTCCCTAGCAACTCTGCAATAACCCTTAGATGTTATTAAATAAGTTCCAGAGAGGACTTTTAAAAAGCCACAAGCACAGATGATTCAGGGATTCATCTCTGTGGGTATCAGTTATGTTTGCAAGTGATATTTGCTGTGAATAAGAATCCTAGTGACTCATGAGTTTCAAAGCCAGTGGAAGTCATCATCAGCTTTGTAATGAAGGCTATGCATTTTCCTTATCTCTGATAAAGATATCCTATCTTGGTTTTGAGGCCTAAAATGATGGAATACCCACCAGAATAATCTATTGTATTAAAGAGCCCTTCATTACATGGCATTCTCTACAGTCATGTCACCTGTATGGATTAGCAAATCCCCTACAGCCAAAAGGAAGGGATAAAAAGGATCTATTTCAGAAGTCTGGAGCTGCTTTTCTAATTAACGAGTTTTCAAAAGAGCCTCCATAGCCTCCTGAAAACCTATCCAAAGCAAGGAAACAGGAAATTTCCCTTCTAGGCAGGAAGGTTTCGTAAAATAGATAGGAGACCAGGCAGGAAATACATCAGTGAAAATAGTTTCTGTACCAAAAAACCACCCTTTGTGGTTTGCTGTCAGAAGGAAGGAAATCACATCTGAGCCTTTTATGATTATTGTGTTATCATAAACACCATAGACATCTGATTTCAGTAGCATTTTATTTTAAAAGGCCTTTGGATACGCCTGGTTTTCATCCTGGCAGTTTAGGCCTTGGGCTATTTTGTAAGAATGGCATTCAGAAAAATTATTTGGAATTCCTTAGCTGTGGTACCAAAGCCATGATAGTGGGATGAGGTAAAAAGTTCCTACAATCTCCCAACTGTTTTTAAAAGTAAGACTGATTTTCAGAACAAGTAAAATACTTAGGAAGGTAAAGTCCTATTGATTATTTTTGTTAATTAGACTCCTAAATGACCAAGTTAGTTTTTCAAATTGGAACTAACATTCCTAAGACAATTACAGAGTTTTGATGTCCTCTTTAATAAAATCCCATATAAAGGTTTCATGACTCAGAATTGTAAGGGCAAGAGGAAAACTTAGTCACGTTTTGGGAGCTTTCTGAATGAAATGTTGCAACTCCACAACCACATGTACACCCACACAGTGCCTCTGAGGTCTAATAACAGTGGAAAAGATCTTTGCAAACAAGCTTAGTAACATGCTCTGACCTTTATCTCACTGTTCAAAATGAAGTGATGCTCAGGACAAATGAAGTGAGAAGGATAACACTGGAGAAAAGTCCAATAGCAGAGGAGGAAAGGAGAGTAGGACAAAGCATATGAGAAAAGTCCAGTGATAACAGACAAGAAGAAATCTTCCCCAAAGCTACATACAAATTGTTGAGGGAGACTTACTCTGTTAGAGATGTTTCTAATACTCATTCACAGTGCTAACCACACTTTCTGATTGTGAAATGGCCTTTTTCTCAAGGGAAAAAAAATTTTATTTCTCTAGAATTTAGTTCTACGTTAAGGATGACAAACAACAGGCCAAAATAATCATATATGACTATGTAACTACAGACACTGTGAAGAATCTCATTGAAAACACTGCTTACTCTGTTTTTTTCCCCAGGCCATAATAGAATTCTTTAATAGCTTTGTTAACGTCTTTACTTCCAAACTAGGAATTTAACAGCTGCCACAGCTTGCTACCAGTAGCAGATTTGCAGAGCACAGAAGATACAATATACTGTGATGAATGAGCTACACAAATGTTTTGTCCCTGCCCAAACGTGAAACCTGCAACAAAACCTGATCTCTTGCTCTTATGTAGCACTCTTCATTCAGAGAAACAGAACTGTTTTATACATGCAGCCAGCATCACAGCGTTAGAACGCACACAGGGATATGAAACAGCTTCCCTAAAGGATGTAGAAAATGGGCCAGGAACTGCAGTCTGGAAAGAGATTGAAGGTACACAAGATGGATTTATAAAACCAGCAACAACATAGGCAAAATGCATAGGGTATGGTTGGGCACTGTTCTCATAGCAGAAGTAGGGAGGATTTAACCAGCAGATGCTGATTAAACAGGAAAAGTGTTACATGCACCATAACATTACATAGGATTGCATGCAGATCAAATATACTAATGGGTCTGAAAAAGGGATTAAACACAACGATTTGGAACAGCTCCATAAAAGACTACTAGTAACACAATGATTTGCATGGTCTAGATCAGGAGTTCCCAATCCAATGATTGCCTGAATGAGGGAGGAGCTTAAAGGATCGCTAAATATTTTCCCATTTCTTGTGCTCTTGTTTTGGCCACTGTCAGAGACATTATACTGGATTAAAAACCACTGCTCTGAACTAGTTTGGCAATACAGGTGTCTATGTTAGCTTGTGTCTCTGGTTTTAGCAAGAACAATTCAGATTATTGTGTAGGAAGTTAGTTACTGTGAGAACTAAAATCTAGGGACAAGGTTTAGAAATAATCCTCAATTCATGCACAGGCACCAAGTCAGTTTACTGCTAAGGTCAAGCTTTTCTTTAGGTCACATTGGTCTTGGCTTCTGTGTGCTCAGCTTAAGCCAGTGGCTGCATTATTGTGCAGAGTCTATGTACAATATCTCATTTCCCCTTTCTAACTGCAGTTGAAAGAGAGTGGAATGAATAGCTGCACTGAAACAACACGTTGGTTATGTACCAAAGGGAAAAATATCCTGGTGGTGTTGCCAAGTGGTCAGAGCCTTGTAAAAGGGTTTGACCTGTATCTCCTGCTCCTTTCTGAGTAACTTTCAATGAGTCCTTTCGTTCTCTGTATTCCCACGGAGATAACAATTGCTTTGTGAAGAGCTTTGATATTCAATGATACGGGAAGAAAAGACGAGAAAGATAAGAGTATACACACTGGTTTTAAGAATCTAAACTAATAGCTCTTGTATCACTCCTGTGCTAGGAGGGTCATCTCTCCAGTCACTCTGAAGGCAACGGAGAAAGAGAAGCATGTCCAGGTCAGAAGCCTTCATTGCTCAGAGTCACTTTAGCTGCCCTGAAGGCAATTACCCCCTATCTCTCTCCACCAAGTACACAGAGCCCCAGGAAGACAATCTCATAGCTCAGTCTCCCATCACACACAGTTCTGAATGCAGAAAGTGAGACTCCTTTGAAGTAATCCCATGTTAAATGAGGCAGCTGGATACTACAGTGTCATATACATGTCTTTTAACTTGCCATAGTGGTTCTCACATTCTTAATCAGACTGATTTTAAAGCAGCATTTGCCCTAGAAGGCTCACTGTGGCAGAGTATCAGTGGTGTTGCTGAATCACAGTGCCTCTCACTTGTAGATTCCCTCAGAAACACCTCCTAAAAACATCTCCCTGAACAGAGCTGTTGTAAGATCTGATCCTAGAGTGTTTTCATCTCCATTTTATTTGAAGCACAGGGCAGGAGATGGGGAAAAAAAACATCAATATATTAATAGTAATTATGATAGAAAATTAAGTTAATAATATTTACAAATATTTTTTAACTGGCTTATTTACTACATACTATTCTGGGAACCCATCTACATAAATATCAATTTATGAAGGTCACAACATACATATTTGCATCTGAATTATTCCCATCATGCAATGCAATTCATCTTCTCTATAGCTGAGGTTTAACAGCAGCCAAATGAATCGTATTTCTAACGTTCCTTTTTCCTTCTGTAGACAGTGACTCACTTCCTTATGGAGGACTATATTTTAGCTATCAAAAGCTCTGTGAGAAGAATCTCATCTTCCATAATTCTTTCCATGACATTACATTTTTTTTGTTTCATGTCACACTGGATGTCCTGTTAGAGATGTATATTAGTGACAGCTCAACAGAAGCTTTTAGAAATTATTGTAATATTCTTTTTGTTGTCTCATTTAATGAAAGATAAAAATGGTGGGTTTCATGTTAATACAATACCTCATTTACAAATTCATGTTTCCCTTCATGTGGTGGGGCCATGCCAACCTCATGAAATTCAACAAGGCCAAGTGCAAAGTCCTGCACCTGAGTCGGAGCAATACCAGGCACAAATACAGGTTGGGTAAGGAGTGGATTGAGAGC